>VXBJ01002543.1:449592-481472 GCA_013400055.1 Nycticryphes semicollaris | reverse complement strand
GGGGGGGGAGGGTGAGTGCTAAGTGCAAATTTAATTCTATCAAACATATGTGGAAGATATGTTTCATTTTCCACAAATAACATTTGTTTCCAGAACTGGGCTCCAGGACTTACATTCTTCATACAAAGAAAAAGGAACTGTGTGACTTATTTGGCTGTTTCTAACATCCCAGAAGTGCCCTCTCAGTTTCATATTGCAGGTTAAGAAAGCAAATAAGGTTTGAGAAAATCATCATTTCATAAATACATCTACCCAAAAAACATTTGGCAGATTCTCCACCGGAAGGAAGATGGGCTCTACTCATCACTAAGATCCACTGGTTCAAGCCCTGTGCTCAGCTCCATCCCTGACACCATCTTTTAAGTAAGTCTATTGCTATTGCAAACCAAGCCGTACGCTAAGAAGCAGCAGGCAGAAAGCAAAGAGATAAAAGCCACTGAAGTCGTCGACGTATTAATTCACCAATGCATTTTTAAAACATATACATTTCTTAGAATGCAAATTGCTACTCCCCTGACACTTTGGCTACATGTTAAAATCTCCTGAAGAATATTCTTTTTTAACAACTGTGCTTAAAGCCTGGAGTAAAACTATGTTCAAAGTGTATGTCTCGGGCCAGTTGTCATTTGTTGGGAGTAATGGATTTCATGAATTTCATGGCTATCTGACATTCACTCCCCTCTTTCTTTGAATTCTGAATAGCAATGGCTAAAATATTATTTTAAACCGCAAGTGTTGACCTTTCGGAGGTGGGTCCCCATATGGAAGGTGAAGGGCAGGTGTCCTGCTGAGATAATGTCACTCCTCGGCTTGCTGAAAACCATTGTGAAGTGCACTCAGAGTATGACGTTATCTCAGCATGATCCCCACACCCTGGAGTGCCCTACTGCTTAAATGACAATGCTGAAAGGTGGTAGGAGGATGGCAACAAAAGAAAAGTTTTACATAGGGATGGTGGCTAGATGTAGTACAGCTGGTTAAAATAATTAATAAATGCAGAACTGACAGAAAGACCAAAATTCCAATCCCACCCCAAGGACACCGTCCAGAGAATGCCATGGGTACAATATTTTATCCAATATCTCGTCTAATATTCAATCCTTGAATCGGCTGCTAGAATCCTACGCCAGTCAGAGCCATTCATGAGAGAGTGGAATCTGAAAAAACTTAATAAAAGTCAAGTGGATGTCAATGGGACTATCGTGAGCTATTATGAGAAATATATTCAAGCTATGATACAATGCCGATGGACAATTTATGACTAAATTATTTGCTGTGATTTATGTGCCGCCATATCTCAGTTTGTGGCAGGCACGAAGAACTAAAAGCTGGGAGGTTTTCCAGGATGAAAACTAGTTCTGGAACCAACACCTCCTGCCTGTGAGCTTGCATTAGACCTTGAGGGAATATCAAGCCAATTTCTTAATGAAACTAAACCCAAACTTCTCACCTGTTTTCCTTAAGCCCCCTCCTCCCCCCCCCCTCAATATTTCCTAGTGATATTAAAACACAAAAAAAATTCCTAAACCCCACCACCAAACCGCTGTACCAGATGACAACTGTACAAGAGGGATAACTGGAAGGAGGGGAAAGGCACCCCACAAAACTCAGGATGGAGCTCTGCTAACACAAAAGCGCTGCTGTCGGTTTGTAGAAAATACAGATGCTTGCAATGACCGAACAAATTCAGTCACCGGGAGCTGAATTTGCCCTGTCGCAGGAGCAGAATGGAAGAAACAGCAACATTTTTACTGAGAAGCCTGTTTTTCTGTTTTCCACCTGCCCTTCCTTTCTCAAATACTTGCCCCTGTTCTTCAAGGGGGCAATTTGCCTGGCACCGAGATCAGACAGCCCAAACCGAAAACCCAAACCTTTGGCAGCCAGAATATGTGCAGGCAGCAAATACAATCCTCTCTCCTCAGAGCCAGGCAAAACCCGTATGGCTGAAGGTGCTAGCACTTTTCTAAACCGTTTTAGTCCATCTCTAATGGAAATCTAATGGAAATCATAAATTACTGAAAAAGGTCCACAGGTGCTGAAATTTACTACTGTGTTGACTGCTGGCAAGGTCTGAAAGTGAGGAACAATGCAAGATGTGCTATGAAAATGAAATATTTATGACATTCATATTCTCCCTCAAGCTTAAAAAAAAAACCCTAGCAAACCTTTTGCTTAGTGACCAAATAATAAAGCCAAAAAATGAAAAACAAAACAAATGGGGGAGAAAAGAAAAAAAAACCTGGACCCGAGCGGGTGTTTTTAAAACTATCTTTGTAAAGGGGATAGCTCTCAAAATAGGTCATAGGTTTTATTTATTTATTTAGAGTATTGAAACATTATCTGAGCGTAAGAATAAATTGGTCTCAATGAAGAGAGAAATGGAATGGCTCATCATTTGAAACTCTGAATAATCAATGACATTTCTCAATATGCTGTTCAGTACAGTACATTGCTAGATATTATATGCACAGAGAGGAAGTTGAGATAATTTTTCCTACAAGTAAACGCTTGCTGTAGTTATTGTAGTTTGCATGAGATGGGAATGACTTGGAGCAAGGACAATAAAAAAAGCAGGGGGGAAATTACACTACAGATTTGATCTGGCTTCCACAATCGGTTTGGCAATTGGTTTCATTGGGAACAGCTTCAAGCCTTGCAAGAATTAATGAAAAATAAACGTTGGCTTGGAGCAGAATCGGCACAAAAGATAATGTGAATGGCATGGAAGGTTTCAATTTTATGCATTAGATGTGGGCAGGGGGTGAAGAACAATCACTTTTAGATTTTCCAAATACAAACTTCGATATTAACTTGGTGGCAGTCCTGTTTTAAACAATTCACACCTAGTCGCACCTTGAAAGCTTAGCAATCACACTGATGTCTACCATATGTGCAGAACGACAATTTAAAAAATGGGGTGACACAAAAGCTAGGATCTTTCTCATAAGGTGCAGATATATTTCTATACATACTTCGGTTTTGAACACTAATTCTTTAAAGGTAAGTCTATGACTGAGAGTCAAGGACAGGTTGGTTTTTATGAATCACAAAGATAGAAAGTGGAGCGAGTAGAGAGATACAAATGAATGACCCCACCATCAAACCCATACGCGGAGAGCAAGCCTGCAGGAGATGGCGTGTCCTTCAGCACGAGCTGAACGTCCCTCCAGGCCTGAGAACATTTTGGATTATGGCTCTTGCTTTTCAATCCCCAGAACGTATGGTACATAATGGATCAAGCCTGATTTCTAAACGACTCCACAAGAGGTCACCAGAAGACGAACAAATTGTTGTCATGGATTTTGTAATGTCATTGCTTAAATTTCACAGACATCGATACTTATCTGGTGAATTGGATGGGAAGGAGTTCAGGTGAAAAAGCAGCATAATGTCATCTTTGTGGTATCCTGCACTCCAACAAGGTCAGAAAGGCAATGGTGTTACAGCCTAATTGTACAACAAATTATGGTAGGGAGTGACGTTACCTCTGTGTGACAGGATCAGCCTTGAGTCCCTTGTGGGATTTGGGCTTTGAGGAGGTACCTGCACCGTGCAATAGCCTGTGCCAGACACCCAAGTTAGTGTGGTTTGAGCTACCTTTGAATCTCTAAATACTATAGGCACATATACAGGCACAACACCAACACTGATTTGCTGTGAAGAGGCAGAACTAATGAACGCGTTCTTGTTGCAGCCACGCTGAGCTGGTGTCTATGACCATGCTGTGAGGACACGCAGCTCCCATGGGGCTACACAGGCTGTGCAGTGCTGAGCTCTGCGCTTGTACCCCTGGCAGGGACGTAGCTGAGCCTCAGAGAAATACCATGGTTGAGTTGAGTGTGCCCACAGCTGCCTCCTCCAGCTCACTGATGAAACCCATCAAATTAAAGTAAAGAGAAGGCACTTGGTAAGAGTTCATATTTTAGACAACTTAATGAGAAACTGTTGGAGGTCAGGGTGACATTAATCCCTGACAACACAGGATGGACTTAGAAGTGGCTGGAAACTTCCTCCAGCTCCCACTCAGCAAAACATTTAAGCACGTGCTCACCTAGAATTATTACAGCTACAGCTGGCTTATTCATACGCTTAGTACTGAGCATGGGAGAATCACGTGCCTTATTTTAAAAAAAGCCAAAACCGAAAACACTGTCTGGGATCTAAAGAGACAGATAAACCAATATTTTCATTTTTGATTTGCCTGTGACATTCTAAAGGTTCAGGAGCTGTGAAATTCTGAGTCTGGAAACAGTTTCCAAGTGCTGTTTTGTGTGCTGATTTGATTTGTACAAGGATCAGACTGAGGCAGGTCACGGAGAGCAAATCACTTTAGTAAGCTAAACAGTAGTAATAATTTTAAGTGCTATTTTCCCCTTGAGATTAATTTTATTTTCTAATATAACCAGAGGCCAGTCAGAGAAAGAGGAGAAGAGAATGACATTTGCCTGGACCCTAAAAGAAAGCTTAGTGATAGAGAGGAAGTTCAAAGATAATGGTAAATAGGGAGAGGCAAGTGTAATAACACAGAAAGAATTCACATTTATGGAGGATGAAATTCACCCTTATGTATCAGGCTAGTACAAGGATCATAAAGTTTAAATGTTTACCCAGCGCAGAGGTGAATTTCACCCATGGTTACTTGCCTTTCCTCCAAGTGTGCACACATAGAACTACGCAAAGCAAACAGACCCGAACCCCACAGTAAGTCTCTGCGAGTAGCGGGCTTGCACAGCCGTATTTCTATTTTATGCACAAAGAAACAGTGTCAAGGAGGTACTAGATAACCAAGATTGCTTTAAGGATTTAAACAGAAAGGTGTGTGTATAAAGAAAGAAGATGAAAGGTGGTTTTGAATCAAAAAACCCAAGAAAATTGGCAGGAATGTCTTTGCTTCCGCATGACGCATTTAGCTGGATGAACTATGAAGCTCCTCACAGTCTTTCCCCGGTCACTGAAAAGCAGCCTGTTCCCAACAGCCACAATAAAAACCGACTTCTGCAGACAAAAAAGAACCGTGATTGATCCCTGGGTGCAAGAGCTCAGTTCTACCCCTTCTTCCTGTGCTTCACCAGTCCTGCAGGATGCATTTTCCTGTCTTAGTTCTTCATGATGTCTTACCCATACTCATCTACCAATTCCTATATAAACACAGACACTTCTTCAAATTGTTCATTCATTAAATCCACTGTTTGTCTGTCATAAACTCTGCTCAAGGGCTGCGTAATAATGGGTGGAAAAATCGTATAGCAATTGTGTGGTTGTACAGCTACGGTTATAACCGAATTTCATATGAAGAATTCCTTTATTTCCTGTAGTTAGGAGTCCTATCACTCGTATGGGAATTAAGTCAACTTCCAAGAGAGTTAATGAAAAACTCTTAGCGGCTTCTGTGGGGTGTGGATTGTGTCCTACAGTCTTTTATAAAAAGCAGTGAGGTTAAATTAACTGAAAACCTGTAAATTGATAGTGATTTTTAGTAAAATGTTGAACGAGAAAAGCAAAGATTATAACTTTTTCTTTTAAGGCTATATTGTATTTCTATATTTCATTCACTTTACTTAGATATTGAAGCTAAAAAAGTCAGAATAGAAAATTTTAAGTTTTGTGAATTAAATTCAAACCTTTTCTACTTCTAGGAAACGTAAGTCAGCAACAAAATTAAGAGATTTCTGGATAGAATGAAATAGCTCTCACTTTTATTTCCAAACTTAAAAAAACAAAACAAAAGAAAGCAAACCCAAACTTTATTTATATCACCTTGAAACTGAAAATATAAAATCAGCTTAGCTAATGAAGCAAAAGCTCATTTGCATGCTCACCTCCTGAAGTATGCCATCTGAAACTCCCTCCAGATCATCCATAGGACTGCACAGCCATGGAGGATTAAAACGTTAATCAAACACTAACTACAGTTTTAATCTTACAGGCACTTAACGCACAGAAAAACCTGCCTATATGTAAGTAGCCCTTTTGAGTTCAAAGCATTTTCTTACCTATGTAAAGTTATTTACATGCACAAGTGTTTGTAGGTTCAAGGCCTATAACATGAAAAGCAACAATAATGTTTTCAACAGTCCCTCTTGAGCTACTTCTTGGAAGCAGTTTGCTGCAGGAAGGAAGAGAGTTTCTGAGTATCTATCATTTTAACTAGTGTTCTTCATCCAGCCTCTCTCCGATTCTTCACAACTCACAAGATTTAAAAATACAGCATTTTCTACCACAACTGTTTGACTGGAGATGCAAAGCATATGGTAAATTTTGAGTAAACTGTGCACCCTTCCCTGGAGAAAATATGTTTAAGAATAACCCTGCTATAGAATCTAAAAAAAGTCATCACATCTACAACACACAACTAAGACACTACTGTACAATATGAAAAATTAAGAGAGCTAGAACGAGTACAACTTTCCTAAGCAAATGAGAGGAACGACAAGGAATTGATGCAAAAGAAATCCGAAAATTAAACTGACACTGTTAGCAATAAAATTTTCCTCCATTATAGTCTCTTACTGTCATCTTTCAGGAGATTTTGCCTTCTGCATTAGGTCTCTCTTCACATTTATCCTCCAAACTGTCTTTCCTGCACTCAAAATGGACAGTCCGTCTCACTTAAGAGTTGACTCAGCAACTGGATCTATAAGGATGCACATCTGCATTGTTGCAAAGCCCAGTTCATTTCCAATATAAAATGGTCTATAGATAGCAATTTTTTCCACTGTTACTAAATATAATGAGTCCTGGAGTGGAACTTGGCAGCTTTTTAGCCTTGTGCAGCAATTACCAGGAAGAAGTGAAGAACACCGTCATTTCCAAATGAAAGAACAGGGAATTAGATGAGCATAATGCAATTCTCCATTGGAATAAGGATGGGACAGTGGAATTCTATAGGATCTTTTTTACAAACACAAATGGGCTCTTCTGAATTTCAGAGATGCTCGATGCAGCATAAATAGTCTTTTGTCAACTAAAAATCGTCCAGTCCCTGAGCTGAAGCCAAAGGAGTTGACACTATTTATAAAAAAGACTCTCTATTTCTTGTCATAAATATCCCCATTTAGATCTGGAGAGCAAGTTTTCAAGAGGCAAATAGAAAAGAAGTGTTCCTACCAAGTACATAAAGCAAAATATACAGCACCAACTATTTAGACTGCCCCCAAAACAACTCCTTTCTCCTTTTCTCCTGAGCTTGAGCCTACATGAGAAAAGAGTGACCCCTCATTAATACCCTCCTTACAGACTGCTTATTGTTTTTACTTGTTTTATTTCCTTGCACTTGGAAATAGAAGCAATAAATTTCCAGGGAAATTAAACTCACTTATCAGATTTTCCAAGCATCAAGTTTCGTATTAGGAAAGTAAAAAAAAAAAATAAAAAAAAAGGAAAAAAAAATCATTCTAACTGGACTCAATATAGCTGTAAACCAATATATGGAAGCTCTATCAGAGATTAAACCTTCCTGGTAGGCTCGCTGTTATAAGCCTCAAGTCTCAGTCACAAATTTTCTTGTAAGGGACAACAAATTTACAGAGCAAGTATTAAATGATTCACAATCTAGGCCCCTCAAATCAAATCAATGCAGCTGACATTTAACAAGATCAAGTATTGTCTGCGTTTGAAGCAAAATGTGGATGGGCAGTGATCACCCTTACCCTTTACAAACCTTCTTTACCGGCTTAACTGCCCGTGTATTCAGATTTTATTTTCCTTCCAATAAGCAATTATATTCTTTTTTAACCTAGCACTCTGCTGAAAAACAGGAATAAGAAATTTCTCAGTTAAAAAAGTTTTGTTTCCTTCTCCAAAATGCCTTCTTTTTTTTTCCCTTCTGCTTACTAGTAGGTATATATTTTCCCTCATGCTATTCCGCTAATCACAGCCCAGTTTTCTTCCTCAGTATCCTTTCAACTGACCTCACTGAGATTTGAGATGACACAGAGACCAGGATGGGATCAGGCTAAGAAAAAATCTTGGACCAGGTTCTACCATCAGTTACAGCATTACAAATCAAGATTAATGCCACAAAACTCAGTGCAATGACTTTAGAATTAAATCTTTTCAGCAGGAATTTGGTTCACACAGTGTCCTCTTCCCGCAGGGGTAAATATAGATATGGGGGTGGGGAATACGGGGCAAAGCTATTTCAAACCACTGAATTTAGAAGCTTTTTAGCAACCTTTTAAAAGGCTGTGTCTACTATGAAAATTTCCTATCGCATGTGTTTTTGTACAATTCTATGTAGCCATAAACAACCGCACAAGGAAAGAGGTAGTTAAGTACTAGAGGGCAAGGCAGGCGGGAGCAGTGGGCACAGGGGACAGGCAGAGGCCCTGCTCCCGGGACCCCCGGGTCACCTCCCCCCTGCCAGCAGGTTGCCTCCAGGACTTTATTCTCTGACCCCCGGGTCCGACCGGGCTCCTGCTTCTGAGCAGCCATTCCAGAGTGTCAGACGAGCCTTAAATACTACATCAAAGTTATTCTTGGATTTCCATCCGGAGACACATCAATGTGTCCCAACAATGCCTTAATCTTTAAGCGTTGGGGGTTTTTCTCTCTCTTAAGGATGGTGGGTTTTTCCCCTCTCTCCCCAAGAGCCAAAGGAAGCATCGCTAAACCAGCAAAAACAAGCCGGAGCAAAATAAAGCTTTTTTTTTTAACCTTGCTCCCGGCTACCACGAGGAGGCACTGCAGCCTGCTTTATGGAAGGATTTTTTTTTTTTTTTTTTTAATTTTTAAAAAAAAAAAAAAAGGGAGGAAAAAAAAAAAAAGGGGGGGGGGGGGGGGAAAAAAAAAAAAAAAAAAAAGAAAAAAAAAAAAGAAAAAAAGAACCAACCACCCCGGTGAAGTGTCTATTCGACACCAGCGCGGCTCTGGTGTCATTCCCTATTTAATGGCTGTCAGTGAGGGGGAAAGACAACGTGGTGGGTAATTAAAACCAAATTGCAGGCAGGAGATGACTGCAGAAGAATGATATTGTCATTAATACTGATTTAACATGCACCTGGGTAAGGTGAGAGAGTGCAGCTAGGGAAATCGCAAAGGCATCAGGGTTGCCTAATTTAAAGATGTAGGGTTTCTAGCCGAAGCATGTTTAAAACCCGAATAAAACCATCATATTATGACAGCAGATATAAAACTGAAACAAATGCGTTACACATGTCTGTTAAAAAGGAAAAAACCCTCCAACCCTGTGTTCACTGCAAAGCAAGCGCCGCGTCCTCTCTGAAGTTCAAAAGTTTGGGGTTTTTTTTTTAAAGAAGGTTTTTTGTTGGGTTCTCTCATATCTCGGTGTCTAATGCGTTCCTTGCATCCTCTGCTTTTACAGCGCAGACTGGGACCTTTGTTAGATGGAGTGGGGAAAAAACACCGAAAAATCCAGTTTGTCTCACAGAAAAAAAAAATAAAATCCTTTTCTACTAATATTAGAGTGAGTAAGAACCCCCAGCTAGTATTTAGTGCAGGGCTGTGGTGCAATTCATTTCTGAAGAAAGGAAAGTGTGAGGATTAGAGTCTGAGGCAGGAGATAAAACAAGGGAAGTTTGTTAATGATAACATGTTGCCGACTACAGAGTTTTGTCATGTTCAAGCCCTGACCAGATTCACTCCTACAGCTCAATCCCAGATTCAGCAGAGCTGGGAAAAGCTTTTTGTCTGATGCATACAGGTAAAAGCAATCTAAATCGGCAGCTTTTAATTATAAAATCAAACTACAGGACTTTTGCTTAATGAAACAACGTAAGTTCAATGCTATGAAAATATTTTTATGATACCTAAATATGAAAAAAGTAAGTTTTACTCCTTTTTCTTGCCTTCTTTTTTCTTTTTTTTTAGCAATTCGCACTCTGGACATGACATCAAGTTCAACTAGCTGGAAGGGGAGGTGCAGCCTTCTCAGGAAACATACTGCTATACAGGAAAATGTTCAACCTACAGCTGAAATCTGGGTAGCGACCGAGAAATCTCCTTTTGGCTTAATCGTAAATGAAACGTATGCATTACAAAAATGACCATCTTTCTGCCTTATTCTTAAAAAACGAGTCATTAAAGAAGTTATAAACAAATTCCACAGAGAAACCATATTCAAAGGAAAGACTTCAAAAGAAAAAATAAAGGCAAAATAAAAATAAAAGCAAAGATAAAAGAGCCCAGGTAGAGAAAATAAAGGTGATGGGCCCTGACCCAAAGCCCGTTGAAATCCACAATGAAGAATGCTAGGAAATTCAGTAGAGTGCATCAAACTCATCACACATATTATTATGACAGGATTTCAGTTTCTCTCTGTTTTATTTTCCCTTTTTGTATCACGTATGAGAATCTGAGAAGTAATATTAGACTTTTCATTACATTGTAAAAATGTTTCTCATCTATTTCTGGTGATTTTCACCATTCCTCCTAGATGCATTACCTGTAAATACAACACTCCTCTTCCTCTCCCTGCTCATTCCAGCAAACGTGGGCTGGCAAGGTGTCCCTACCCCTGGTGGCCTTCTGGTTTTGGGGACAGAAACAAGCTTGTACAGTTCGCTGGGAGGAGAGAGTTCAGAAAACGCTCATTTTCAGACGGTGCTGCAAAAGGAGCTCGACTCTGGGTCAGAACATACTCAGACACCTTGAAAGGCAGGTGTCAAGTATGTTGAATTCACCAAACCACATAAAAGCGGGGTGAGGAATGACAGATGTAAAGCTAAAGGAACAAGCCGCCTGCCTGTGGCCCCGGCTCGCTTTCTGGCTGTGCCACGCAGTCCCACCCACAACACGGAACAAGTCACGGTGTCACCAGGCCCCCGATCCTCTTCTACAAAACACTGATGGCAATTCACTGCCTTACTGGAGGAGGGGGGAGGGGGGGCGGCAGGAGAAATGAAGCCACTGCTGTCTGGAAAGCACCCAGATTTTGTGACAAGTGCGGCTGTGGAAGCACCTCGGTGGGCAGGTGCTGTTTCCCTCCCCGGCTGGACGCAGTACAGACAAGCTGCTGAGCTTCCCTAGAAAAGCCCGGCATAAAAACCCCAGATCCACTGAAGTCAGCCCATGTTTCGGCGACTTGTACTGAATGGACGTGGAAAACAGCTTCAGTATCAACAGTTTCTAAATTAAAACCTGCTTCGGTGATCATCAGCTCGCGGACTTGCCTGTTTGACTCAAATATCTTTTTTTTTCCCCAATATTCTAAAAACTGGAACTCCCATGACATTCACAAACAACATATGTTGGCCGGATGAACATAACATCAGCGGGTTTTTTTTCTTGTGTGTGTGTATGAATATTTTATGGCTCAGTATTTTCCAGATCCAAGATCAGAATTCAGCTATCAATTTTCTGGACCCTGACACTCCATTTTCTTAATTGATAGTAATTTAAAAATCAAGTGACTTATTCGCAGTCTACTTTCTTGTTTAAGAAAAAAGGGAAGTAGACATCTTTATAATAACTGCCTAGAGAAATGTCATGACAAATTGCAGCATAGATCAGAAATACTACTTAGCAAAGAGCTTAATACAAGCAGCTTAATACGTAAATATGAAAAACTAGGAGCAGGATAAAAAAAATAGAATCCTAATCTCTTTTGCTCAACTTTGAAATCTCCAAGGCCCGCGTCCTGAAATACCTCAGTGCTTTATTTTACGATCACAAGCAGCCCCTCCTTAAGTTAGTAACACTAATACAATACACGTGGTAACATTCACTATGATAAAACCTAAAGTATATTTTATAGTTGGGAATATTGGTTGCATTTCTCCCTTCCCATCCTTTCTCTTCTATTACTTATAAAATACATATTATGTTATTATTGCATCTGCCTAAAGAGAGGAATTCAGAGAAACCACTTCCACTACTACATGTTCGACATGAACCAATTAAAATCTCCTTTTCACTTTGAAGAACATGCAAGAGGAATAGCTTTCCTTACCTATTAGTTGGTTTTGAGAGTTAGAGGGATTTTCTCCACATATAGGTTCCTATGAAAAACCCGTGCAGAACAGTTAAATTGGAAACGTGTTTGTATATATAAATGGAACATTTTGTAATGTGATGCTTTTATCACAATTTTGTAAAGAAACTGCCAAATACTTTCTTTCCTAAGATTCGGGGTTTTTGTTGTCCATTCTGAATTCAGAGAAAAAATCCAAACATAACCGTTAACATAACAGTTTCCAAATCCCTATCATCACTACACTTACAAACAAAGGAGTTTACGTTCAATAAACTCTGTGCTAATAAGGCTTCAGATCCCATCAGAAAGTTGTGTCTTTCTCAAGTACACCCAAGAAAGGAAGTGATCAGTCTTCAAAGCAATGGATAATTCATTGACAGAAAACAACAACGCTCAACCCAATAAAAGCATCTCTTCTGCAGCGAGTTGGAAATCTGACCCCATTCCCAACAGCTGACTGCAATAAAGCACTAAAAATCATAAAACAATTACCTGACACTTAATACTGGGTTATTATTAGAAAACTAGGGGTATTTTTGGTGAAAAAAAAAATATCATTTTCTTGTACTACTACAAGAAAAAGGCAAATAACATTCCTTCCACCTTTTAAAAATATTAATGTCTCTATATTGAGTTTATTTGCTGTTGAAGTAAGAAATACACGGGGCAAACCTTCCCTAGGTGCAAAGCGATATTGCTCTGTGGGCTTCAGCGTAGCTATTTTCATTTATTCTAGGTCTGGACCTGGCAGAGGAATATTTTTTTTTTCTCCCCCCAGAAAGGTAACAGCTGCCAGCAGCAAAGCCAGAAACATCCAGTTTCTGTTATATTTTGCTTTCACATGAAATGGAATGTCTTCGGGGAGCACACAGGCATGCTAATGAGACAGGTTCAATGGAGATAGACATACTGGGCCAGCACCTCAGCCCCTGGTCTGGTTGCCCTGCGCTGCTCGGGCTCTGCAAAGCGGCTGGAGAGTTGCCCTAAGGGGGGGCATGGTAGGATTTCCATTGCATAGGGATTCTTGCTTATGAACTTTCATTAACACAGGGTTAATTTCTAAGGACACTGAAGAGTCAAAATGTCTTGCAACTGTTCCACGACTGCTACAAAGAGTCATTTTTATTAAAAAAAAAAATAATAAAAAAAAATCTTGTTTGGATTCATGTAAATATATTTTGTTTGCAAAGGAGAATATTGAATGTTGGACTTGTTTTAACTCAGCAAATACTGTAATATTAATGTATTCACTGAGTGGATTATGAAATTTATCTTGTAATTTGTTGCTGCTACTAGTTGTCATTTTTGATTCCTGGAAAAATGAAGTAAGATTTCACTTCAAAAAGTTCTTCTTTATTATCTAATTAAATAAAGGTGGCAGATTAATTGACTAATTGGTGCTCGTGTATAGATGGAGACATATGGAAAGGATTTAAGATTAGACATATGGAAAGGATTTCTAAGATCTGTAAGACTGTGAGCAGCATTTTATCAGATGTTTTGTATACAACACGTGACCTGCACAAAATGCTGCATTCAGCATATAAGCCAGATTCATAAATGGGTACATCTGAAATTCAGCCTCGTGGATATATTCACGATCAGCAAAGATGCAGACTAGTCATTCCAGTTTGGACACAAACTCACCAACAAAGAGGGATCTTAAATACATATTAAAAAGCCATATTAAGTAGTGGATTTTTTTTTTTTTCAGGGATAGACCCCACAACATGCACTCATGTTGAGTTACATGCAAATACTTGACAAATAAGGTACCCGTTGAATAGGGTATTGGCACAAAGTTGCCAGACTTTGAGGAAGATGTTAGATGGCTGGTTTTAACGTGTACGCAGGGGGACGGGGAGAGAAGGATGTAAGGCACTCCATTTCAGTATTAATTCCCAGGGAGATGATCTAGACAACGGAACTCAATGCCACAAGGTACATATGGAGTGTATACACAGACCNAAGAAAAAAAAGAAAAAGACTGAGTCAGACGAGCCTCGCAAAAGAAAAACAGTTACGTTCTGTTAGGTTAATGGGTTGCAATATCCCTGCCACATCTGCAATGGTTTTAGAGGATTTATACCTGCAGTGAAGCAAAAGATGACCACATTGCATTATCTTCTTTCAAATGAATACAATATATTCTTGAAATATTGCTTTGGTCAAGTGCCTAGGATTCTTGTTCAACTCTCTAGCAAAGAATTTGGCTGCAACTCAGTATTGTAATGCCTACTTGGAAATTTTAATGGAGCAACTTGCTACAGGAAAAAAAAATGTGGGTTCTTTTTACAACAACAAAAGAACAAAAAATCATCACTACCCTGAAAATGACACATGAACTTGGGATTTGTCTAAATACAGTGATGAAATCTTGAAAGTGCAAGCAAATATCACTTAGATAACTATTCAAGCAGGGCCAAATCAGCAACGCCGTCACTCTGTGTAAAGCTACCAGGTAGAAAAAGGAGTATTTATTTCTCAAAGGCAGGTAGGAAGGCAGCAGTCACCTAGAGCTAATGGAGGCACTGGGTACCAGTGTGGGAAGGTGTGGGTTACCCAACTGCACTGGAGAACTTCATTTATTTTTCAAACCTCCTGACATAAAATAGGAATTACCTCTATTGATGATCTTGGACCAGTTCTAGTTCAATTCTTCCAGTTAGCATTGTCTCATCCCAATACCCCTACGAAGTTTTGCATGCTAAGATATTTAAAACAACTAATTTCTCAACTTCTAGTACTAGTCATGTCTGGAAATAAAGAATAATACATTTCAGGATATCAATTCAGTTTATCCTCTGATTGTGCCTTCCCCTGTTTACTTCACCCAACTGTAACAGTAACTCTTAGGCAAAATATGCACAAGTACCCATAGTGCCCACAAATAATAAATAATGAATTTGAAGATAGTGATACTTGCCCTCACTTTACTTTTCTGAAAATAGCAAAATACCACAGTTCATCAAAGTTAAAAGCCCTAACTCTTCCTAATCCTAACCATAACCTTAACCCAGACCCAGACCCCGACCCAAAGAGGCCTGGGAACCCAGCGCTGCCTGCAAATCAAAAAGAATAATTCCTTCAAAGCTAATGATACTTTGCTCTTGTTTTATCTCCAGGAACTTACAAAGTCCCACACTCATCTCAGCTGCTGTCTTCTTGCTTTTTCTAACCCACAGCCTAACTCCAGCTTAAAGCAGACAACTGCATAAGACTTCCCCGCACCCTCCTCCCACTCCCCCCCCCCCAAAACTGGAACATACCCCAGATTGTCACACTTAACACTTCTCCTGACCCTAACCCTAACTCTAACCTAACTAAGCATGGGAACTGAATAAAGATTACCAGATTATTCACGCTTTTTGTTCACCTGTCTGAGAGTTGCAAAAGACCAGAGCCGCTCCTGCACTACAGACCCCACTTTTCCAAACCTGAACCTTGTTCGTAACCTTAGGTAGGCATGGGAAACCTCGGGCAGCCCCCAGCACTGAATGGGAGAGCAGACAAAACACTGGGTTTCAAGCCAGCACGCCCAAAGCCGTGCTGATTACGGCAAACATTTTATTAAAAGCATCTCAAATGGTACATTAAATAATGTAGCACTCCTCGCTTTAGGTAATCTAAGAAAACAGGTATAAACTAGTCTCACAAAAGGCTAATTTTATGTAGTGAACAGCATATGCCAATTTCCTCATTGTTAGTAGGAGTATAAACCATCTCATAATGTGCCGTAAGGGACTGCAACAGTCAAAATACATACAAAAATACACTAATAATACTGTTAATAATTTCTGAATACTACTTACATAAGAACTAAAGATGGAAAGGGGAAATACACGTTGGCAAATGTTATTCTTTTGAAAGGTTATAGCCCAACTTTCCCTTGTATGATAACCTCAAATTTCCTTATCAATCTCACACTTAAAACATGAGAGATGTAAAAGATTGAATCAAGTCTCTGCAACTTCAGAAAAATACTGTATGTGTTAAAATAAGCAGTAATAATGCCCCAGAGGATCTTAAAACCTGTTGACAGACCCATGTTTCCCCCTATCCTGCCAGGCTTTTCTCAGCTATGTCTGTGTGTGTCATTTCCAAAAGTGAGCTCTAAGTAAGTGTGTCAGGTACTAACTCATATTTTTCATATTTTCTGTAACATGCATCAGCTGGTCCCTTTCTCTAACACAGGACACGCAAATTACTGCAGAGGTGACTCAGTAGAAATATGTCCCAAACATGAGTTCAATTAAAATTAAAAGAAAAAAAAACAAAACTCAACAAGCTATTTGAAAAGCAAAACTATCCCTCTTCTAATTGTGGTTTCTGATTTTGCAGATCTCTCTATTTTCCTGCAATCCCACCCAGGTTGCCCATTCCCAATTTACAGGGCCCGCACGCCTCTCCGTGCACCAGCTGCGGCAACTGAAAGTAATTATCACTCCAGACACAATAAGGTGTTAAAGGTAGTGGCGAGCATTTTGTGCAAAAAGAAAAAAATTAGGAAGAAGGGAACCTGATGAAAGGAGATTAGTGTCTGTTAGTCTTTTGGAGAGGAGCGGGGGAAAGCAAAGAGGGGGAGAGAAATAATAAATAACCCCACTCCTTAGGGAATACTTGCATATGTAGCAGACAATGAAATAAAAGTTTTCTTTGAAGAGTGAGTTCCTTTTCGTATGAAGTAAGTGGTACCAAATGAAATCACAGAGTTATGTTACAGTTGATGTATAACTGATCAAAAGAGTGACAGGATGGAGTTATGAGAACAGAGACTGAGAAAAACAGAATTAAAACAAAACATGCTTCAGAAAATATCCTACAGCACCCAGGGAATGGGAAAAGCCACTGGTAGAGAGCTCACGGAGCCTGTATTTTAGGAGAAGCCCATCAGACCCTTCAATACCTGTCCTGAACTTCTTTTGTGGGGCAGGAGGGAAAGAGGAGAGACAGCACGCACGGGAGGGAAGATCTTACTGGAGAAGTTGTCAGAGGCAAGGCAGGGAGGGCACAGAAGAATACGAGTTCGCTCCCAGAAACGGCAGAGAGGTCGGATCCATTCTGACTCTCAGTCTCTTTCCAGGGGATCTAATTTGCAGTGAAGCCCCTGGGACTCCTGTCACCGGCACTAGTAGGAATGAGATCACAGCCAGAGTATTCATTCTACATTTTCCAAGAAAGTAGATTTTAGTACAGCAGAGGAGTCATGTAAGGATCTCTGTGAATATCTAAGGTATGCATATGCTGAGAAATACTACTGTACAGGAGCTGTAGAGGGAATAGATTTTTTTGAGCTGTTATATTTCTGCTAGGGGTACAGGTTTATTTGTATAGGTAATGGCTGCTCATTTTGATCCCCCTTTCTCCAGTTTTTCCTCTGAATTAATTCCTCTGAAGATTTACCGCCGACTAAGGTGGGTATTCCCTCCCCTTTCCAGCAGTGATCAGCTCTGCTACAGGGCAATGTCCGGCAGCTGTAGATGAAATAGGTGATAACCCCTTCAAGCCAGCGTAACAGCACCTGGAATACAGGCTGTAATCAAGAACACCCAGCCTTTACATTGGGTAAATTCACTCTTCAGCCGACTACTCACTAATTTCTTTGAGAAGTCCTCGATGATGATCAGCCTCCTCCTTGTTTACTCAAGTAAAGCAGAAGTAGAATCAGACACAGAGCAATGTGAGGTATTTCCAAAGAAATTGCACCCACGTTACCTGCTTTGTTAGAAGCTTCCAATTCAACAGAGCTCAAAGCTTAAAAAAAAAATATATATATATATATATAAAATTGCATTTTATTGAGTGTTCAAAGCAAGGAGTGTGTTGTATAGCTGTAAACTAATGTGCATGTTTTCACATGGATTTTCTGGTTTTGAATAGCTTGGACTTCAAGCTACACAAACCTTTCCACTTGTCTTTTGTAGTGGAGATTTTTGAATGCTGCAAAATCCACAGCTTTGGAAATGTGTGCAGATACACATTTAAGCGAATAGTTGTGATTTGGTTTGGTTTTTGTTCACAAATCTCTGCAAACCAAATTGCTTACTGGCGGAGCAAAAGAACCTTTCCAGTGCCCCTCACAAAACATATTCCAGCCTCATGGAGCCAGAAATTAGCTCAGATGTTCCAAAGTAAAACGAAACACCCGAGGCCAACTGGAAAGCATCATCACGTCCACCACAGCAGGCCTGCAGCATTGACTCTTGATGTACTTTCCTTGACACATCTTCTCCCTAGGTGGTAGAAGAAAGGTGGTGTCGACAGGCAACTAAGGGAAGGAGAGGTAATATACATATATAAGAAAGTCTAGACTTCCTGAACCAAGTTTTTTTTTTTGCTGTCAGCCTTTTTTCCAGTTAGTTCCTTGATCAAAACTAAGATGATATATTGCCTCAGAAGGCAGTCAGCCGAACTGAAGCACTAGCGAATGATGGTCCCTGGGCTTTTTTGAATATAGGAATCTACTGACTACAGTTTATTCAGAAGTCTGGTTTCTCAGTAAAAATCTTCTCTCATTTTCTCCTCTCACTTTGTAATCTCTGTATTGAGGGTGAGAAATGAACTGTTACGTATTGGGGCAACAGATTCTTCCTTTCTGCTTAAAGGGGCCAGTTGATCAGTGTTTGTGTCAAGACAAAGCATTATCAGTTCCGTTCATTTCCAAGATATAAACTGGCACTAGAAGTTTATGTGGCGAATAGATACGCCACATTCTAATGGCTATGCGGTTTCAGTTTCTGAAACTATAAAACAATTTAAGCAGAATCTTAAAAAAGAAGAAAAAGTATCAGGACATGAGTCAATCTGCAAACTGAAATTTAAGTAAAAAGGAAATTGTTTATAGCTCTTATTCATTGTGAGAAAGAGTTACTTCATATGGGTTAAAGTAGATAAAAACACTGGATGAAGNTATATAATATAATATATTGTATATAATATATATATTATATATATCAAGTGATCAAAGTTATCTTTATATGCACACATTGATGCAACTGGCCTCAAAGTCACCTTAGGTGAGCATGTGAACATTAAGTGACACAATGGTGGATACAAAAAGAAAAAAAACGCTGCTGTTGGACTCAAAACCGCGTAGCATTTGAAAGCTATAAAAGTGTAACGCAACATAAACATTAAGCGATACCGCGTTGTTAACACAGGCCATTACACTGATGCCCTGTAATGCTTCCTTTGCCATTTCTCTCGCATTATGAGAATGTTTCTCTAGACCTTCATCATTCCCTGAAGTACAAACTGCCTTCTGGAAAGAACAAAACAAAAAACATTATATGGCATTATGTGTTCATCCCCAGAGCACACGCGTGAGAGGCAACACCACCATTCAGCTCAGAACAATTCCAAAGTGACTCCTTCCCCAACCCTTTCGCTCAATATTCAAATCGTGGAAAAGATTTTCAGAATTATACAGGGAGGAGTCCAAAATTCAGTTGATCAACAGCCAGCGATTCAGATATTAAATTGTTTGTGATCCATCGCTTCATCTTTTCCTGAGATTGCCTCATGGGGAAACTCCACAAAATAAAACTTCAATACTACCATAAGCTCCAAATAAAGCTTTTCTCTTTGATTGCCTCTATCTCATCTGTCTGCTTAGATTTGTGTGCCTAGTTAAGTGAATACAGAAGACCATACACTTGAAATGAAAACTACACAGAGTACACTCTTGACTTGTTACCATAATTTACCTTCTAAGTGGAACCTCTTATGAGCCTACTCAATTATATTTAAAATGACTGCACCTTTATTTCAACACACTGTACATGCTGAACCTGTGGTCTAGAATCCTGAGCTGATGTAAAATTGCACAGCCTCATCAAAATTCATAGGGGATTCCTGATTTACACCAGCACACACCGGGCCCCCAGAACCTATCAAACTGTCTCGCTTCTCCCATGGGGAACAATATCAGTGTTAAGCAATAAAATGAAGTTGGGCTTTTTTGTCTAATGTTGATTTCTTTCCTAACATGATACTTTAGTTTATGCTTTTTCATGCAACAATACCTTGAATGCATGGCAGGTTTACACTGAAAAACACAGTTTAAAAATACTTGTTAAATGCCGAAGACTTGACACTTCCTTTAAATAATACTGAAAAAAAATGCACAAGAACATTTTGGTAGTGGAATGAAAAATGCTGCAGTTTACAGCTCTGTATGTCACCGAGAAATTAGTATAGATTTTTTTTCTAGGGCCACTGTCAGAGCTGGCAGGCCTAAAATTAGACATACCAGGTATGCACTTTGCAGCGTCCCTCAGGTCTGCCTGTCAGCTCCCTGGGAACGAGATTCCTGTATATTTCAATCCCCTTCCCGCTCCGCAGATCCTGGAGAACAAAGCCGACGGGCAGAGCCCAGCACTTCGTGACACACAGATCCGCAATCAGGAAGCAACCCATCACCTCGGGGTTTGCTCCTGGCGGGTCACCTATTTAAAAAGCAGCATTACGTTACTGGGAAATAAAAAAAAAAAAAGCATTTATATGTAATCTGGAATAGAGGGAACTGAAACATGGGCGGTTGAGCTATTTTAAAATATTCAGTGCTATTTTGAAGTGATAATCAGATATGAGCTGAAAAATAAATCAATGAGTATCAATATTAACTAAAGGTCAGGAACAGTCAGATTTTGTTTGTCTTAGACTTTGCTTTTCACAGTTGACATTCATTCATTTTAAACCTGTACCATTTGCCACTAATTTTTCTTTTTTTTTTTTTTTTTTTTTTTTTTTTTGTAATAGGGTCTTATTTACTACATCATTTACCTTTTTCCAATTACACAAAAGACTGAAGTTGACAGTGGCATGATTTTGAGTATAAATAAGATAATTTACTACTGGGAAAGAGATAACATGATCCTCTTCATTCTACCATACTCTGCTTGCAATGCTGTGCAGAATCTTAACTGAAATAATTTTAAATAATATCTAAAACAATGTTTAGGGTTGTTTTGTTTTGTTTTAAATAACAGCTCTTGAAGCATTTTCTTTTCTTCTGCTATGTGTCCTTTTGCTCCTGCTTTTCATCCATTCTGGTATAACCGACTCTGTCTGGATCATGAGTTATCATTGGCTGCCAGTGGAATGCTACAATGCAATTTGTCTTATTGAAACATGGGCTAGCCCCACATGGCTGCAAAGAATCATTCACTTTCTAATAAATCAAACATTTGCTAAAATTCCTTCTTCTCTGACATGAAACGGTGGGATAAACAATGCCGCTTGCGAACTGAGAGGAGACGGTGATAAAAATGCCTTTTTTGCTCAGCACTGCTGAATTATTTTGTGATTAGTGAATTGTAGCTACCAAATCCAAGCTCACATCCTTGCAAAGTTGGCTGGTGTTTTTTTCCCTTTCAAATTCAATCACTGTACTGTTTGTCTACTGTAAATAGAATGTTTCTACACTTTACCTAATTATCAACATTGTTTTTCCGTTTAACAGAAACAAAATCCTAGCCCCTTTGAAATCACTGCAGATTTTGCCATGAAAACAGGCAACTTCTAAAGCTTTTTTATTGTGTCTCTGACAATCTTACAAAAATATTTATCTGATAGAGGCAGCAATAATTACGGAATATGAAAGGCTCAAAGAACAAACAAATTAATTTTTTTTCAAATATCACAAAAGTTTGAAAGTTACCATAAATGCCACTTCTCTGCAGCTGTAGCTTTTCTGCCGAATCTTTGGAAGTCCAGTTATTTGGAGGACATCTGGGATTTCCAACAGTACATTACGATATATTTTGAACTGCGGAAGTGACATTAATGGCTATCATCTCTTCAGGAAGAAGCATATGCTGGGATGAATCCTGAGAGTCTATCAAAGAGCAATCCATGCTGACTGCATCTGAACAGTTTACAGTTGAGTGTTACGCTCTTGCATTAAGTTCCTAACATAAGGTCTTTTAAAGATGGCTTTATTACTTACTTATCACATTTTTAAAGATATGCTGTTGTAAGGGTCTTTAAGGCTGCTACTTCCATCTGCTAAGATGTCAAACATCCCACATCGGGAATGTCTCTTCTAAAAGTTTCATACTTGTCCTCCAAGCCAAAGCTGCCTTTTATCTTATGATTTAGGAAGGGGAGGGAATTGTGGCTCTCTTCTACCAGTTTATGATCCCAAGATTTAGAATCTGTATGGAATCTGTACCATATGTTTGACCACAATCTGTGCAAACATTGCTAGGAACACGCTCCTGTAATTCAGCCCAAACAATCAGGCAATGCTGAAAGGTAGCAAGAGGTTGACTTTCCATCAAAGGCTGGGTATGGCTGTAAAACTGCGGTGACAACCTGCGGGAAGCACTGGGGCCCTTCAATAGTAATGCAACAACAAACTTCTCCATGGAGCCACAGCTCAGCTTCAGACATAGAATCATAGACCCACAGAATTGCCTAGGTAGGAAGGGACCTTTCCGATCATCAAGTCCAACCATCAATCTAACACTGAGAAAAACCACCACTAAACCGTATCACAAAGCACCACAACATCACCCAGGACATGAAGGAAGGCAGGATCCTGAAGGAATCCTACATTTCACTGTTTCTCTAGCAACACAGCAGTGGCAGCTGGTCACATCTGCCACACATGGATCCAAAAAACTAAGAGGACAGGGTTCTTTCAGCACATCACAAAGTTTACCTGAGATCCCTCTTTCTGATTTGAAGACAGCTTCAACTTGTGCCCTGGTCAAGGCTACTGTTTGAGCAAGAGAGGTACTACACTTTGTCAGGAAGTGTAGTGACAGGACAAGGGGTAACGGTTTTAAATTGGAAGAGGGGACATTTAGATTAGATACCAGAAAGCAATCCTTTACTGTGAGGGTGGTGAGGCACTGGAACAGGTTGCTCTGGGAAGTTGTGGATGCCCCATCCCCAAA
The DNA here is from genome assembly GCA_013400055.1 of Nycticryphes semicollaris. Lineage (NCBI taxonomy): Eukaryota > Metazoa > Chordata > Aves > Charadriiformes > Rostratulidae > Nycticryphes > Nycticryphes semicollaris. The sequence continues at coordinate 458,636 of VXBJ01002543.1, read as the reverse complement.
AGTGTTCAAGGCCAGGCGGCTGGATGGGGCTTTGAGCAACCTGCTCTAGCAGGATGTGTATCTGCCCATGGTGGGCCAATTCAAGGTTAGAATCTATTGTTTCCACACTGACAAAAATGGAAAACAGCGCAAAAATTAACTTTGTAGCTTGCTACCTCATAACCACCTGAGAAGTAACTTCTCCTGAGAATGGGTTTTTACAGAAGACTTACAAAAGCATGTAATGCTGACTTGCACGCTGAGATCAGGCAACAGGGAATTCTGCTGAAAACTCTCTTCCAGATCTGGTTTGTCACCGTGAGATCATTAGAATTCTTCCTGGCTTCTGCAGGCCAGAATCAGACCCCAAATGCAAGAACATGGCCTATCATAAGAAAACCCTCCAGATTGCAAATGTGTGATCAAATATTTATCACAACACAAGTCTAGCACCTGGGAATTCACACGCTAAAAATCAAAAAACCGAGGCAGTAAGGGATTTAGCAGTATGAACTGCTTCTGCGTGACATTAACTATGGTCAAGGTCAATTTAGGCTGAGTCTATACAGTACATCGCCTTTACGGGTTTTTCCCCCCTCCAAGTGCAATAGCAATAATTATGACCACATTAGGAACGAGATCTAATCTGAATGAGTTTGCTTTGATTTTAGCCTGTTTAACGTTTAAGTCGTGCATCAGTCTGGTTCTAATTCGAGCTATTTACTGGCACCTGTGTAGGAAAAGTCTCTTTATTTCCAGTCATTCTTTTGATGTAAACAAAATCTTTGTCCTGCAGCTATAGCTTAACTACATTAGGAGGCACGATAGCTATGGAATGGTATTGCATGCCCTTCTGTCACTGCATATATTATTTTTGCCAACTTGTAAGTAAATTAGCACCAATAGCAGTCCACCTAGAGCGGCTTAATCATAGGACTAGACAAATTCTTGAGTTCCTATCCCAGTAGTGGTACTTATTGTCAGCATGATGCCAAGGCACTACGGAACCTCACTGACCCCCCTGCCTCATCTGTAAAGTAGGGATAACAATATGGGGTGGTGGAAGGATGTATCGGTAATATTTGTAAAGTGCTTTGAAGATGCTGAGAGTGCCAAGTGTTATCATGGTTTCTAAGCTCTGAAATATTTGATATGATTATATGCACACATAATTTTTAATGGTAATTCAGAGTGCAAATTAGAGTCGATATTTACATTTCTTCCAGGCAAGCTTAATTTCCAGTTATCAAGGAAAATATCTATTGCACAAATAGGGTATCAGCTATTCAAAAGTTCCCTTAGGGCCTACCAGTTCTATAGCATGCCATTTTTTTAAGCTGTCCATGAGATGACAGACTGTAGCAGTTCCCTTGGAGGTATTATGGATTACTGATGAAACAATAACCAGAAGTAATATTTTCCCTTCAAAACCAGAGCCTAGGGTTTTTGTCGTTGTTGTTATTTTTCTCCAAACAACACATGCTTTCAAAAACACCTTGCCTTCATTTCTCCATAATTTACAAACCGACATACACAACCCCTGAAAATATAATTAAATTCATAATGGACTTTTTTTGAAGCAAAAGTCTGTTTCTCTTCCATTGAAAGCACAGAACTGTCAATCTTTGCAGTTGGAAAATTTCTGTTTGCCCAAGAAAACCATCTGAAGCTGAATGTCTTTATTAGTCAACTTCTACTGCAGCTTCTAAATTGCAGCAGCCTTCGACTCTCAAAGAGACAATAATGCAGGCAATGTCTTTAAACATCTGGCCTGAGACTAATGGTCAGAAGAAAGGTAGCAACACAATCTGGAGGTAGTCTGTGCTACAAATATACTTTCAAACGCTCATTTACCTTGCACCTGCAAACCTGTATGGCATAACAGAATCACAGAATGCCAAAATCACTGAGGCTGGGGAAGGCACCTTGGTGTTGTCCAATCCAACTCAAGCAGAGCAGGTTGCTCAGGGTTGTGTCCAGCTGGGTTTTGAGTCTCTCCAAGGACAGAGGTTCTCACAGCCTCTCTGGGCAACACGTTCCAGCATTTTCCCAGCCTCATAGGAAAGAAGAATTTCCTATGTTTGAATGGAATCTCCTTTAACAGCAGTTTCGTACGTCAGCCAAAGACCAAATAACACCATAATAAAAAGTTCACCGCACCAAATGAAAAGCAAAACAATAATCTCAAACAACATGTTTCAATCTGTGTGTTTCTTAAATTGCAAATCCTCAGGTCCTTAAACCGCCTGGCACAAGTGACCCACTATGTCCTTAACATGAATGGGACCATATTTGAGTCCTCCTATTCATCGGCTCGCATCCTGTCTTTAACTGCAGTCTGTGAGGGACAGATAATAACATCTGTCTCACAGGAAATCTTCATGCTCCTTGGGTAGAGTTTGCAGGCTGAGCCAGAGGTACCAATTATTGAGGAAATTCTGCCAGAGGTATCCAAACTGGCTGGTTTAAGGTTTGCTTGTGTACATTAACCTAAGGCACAGTCACAGCACAGACTGGCATGCAATCACATCCTTAGGGTCTAACTCCCATTCAACCACTGTCAGACTGGAGCCAATATTGGGGACAACACACTTCTGTCAGAATACTTTCCAAAATGGGGGTGGGGATCTTGGAAAAACACTACTTTTAATGCAGTCCAATTACTATTTCATATCTCAGTTAAAATCTTGACAGCTGGTTTAATTCACGGCTAGATTCTCTAAAACTTTCTCAGATTTTCTCCACATACAGCTTACCTCAAATGCCTGGACTTCCTTAGAAAAAGTTGCAAAACATACACATTTCAAAACAGCCAAGCAGAGATACAACACAGTGAGACCGTCAGACCTACCCAGGAATCTCGACTAAAACACGCTCAAAATAAATAACTTGTCAGGATGTGTACACTATATCTGCATCTGTGAGATTTATTGAAGATTAGTTTAACGCTTTTCTGTCTGAAGGAATGAGGTTGGCTGAAGATCCCAGTCTGCCACGTGTCTCCAAGCTCCACGTGTGCACGGGCACACACCATCCTCTGGGATGCAGCAGGTAATTAAACGGCACTGTTAAATGCTGGGCAGGATTCCAGGAATTTTGTTTCTGAAATTCTTTGGTTGGTTTTTTTTTTTTGCTTGTTTCATTGGAAGATCTGGAGATCTTACTCTCCCCATTCCCCTGTAACGTTTGCCTCTTCTTGTCTCCATTCTGACAGCAAAAAGGCGGCACGTTGAAAAGATCCAACCGGTGCCACTATGAAAGGGGGTGGGGGGAGAAAGAAAAGGGGGAGAAAAAGGTTTCTTAAACTATCGCACCGTTAATGTTTAATTTCTTTAAAGGGGAACATTTAGAAAGCTACCTGAAATAAAGGCCTCTATTCAAACAATAAACGCATCAAAAAACAGATCCCAATTTGGGACTCTGGGAGCTCCCAGCCAATTGCTAAGAGTTTGCACTCCCCTCACTCAAGGGAGGTCTGAAATGTCAAAATCTTCTGTCATCCCACTTGTCATATCACATCCCACAAAGGAACATGGAAGCCATCATCCGCTCTGCTGTTTATTGTCACGAAACCCCATAAATACTCACTCTCCATAAACAGTAACAGCCCAATTAAAGCACTCTTTACCAAGCGTGATCATTTTCAGACAGAAAGTATTGATTTATCCACCTATGGGCACTGCATAGAAACATCTCTTAATGAGAATGATAGTGACCTCCGAACTCTGCTCTTTCACCCCGTAATATACTCTCTCAATTTTCTGTTAAGTGGTCCAGTGGCACATCAGCAGAGATGGAAAGACACTCTGATTCTTTAATGTCGACACTGGAAGGCTCGCAAGGAATGCTCAAATCTTCATTGTAATGGGAGGTGAACAGAAAGGTCACTTATATGCAGGGCTTTCAGCTTGTTTGACAAGGCTTCTTTAATAAGTGAAACATTGTTGGGGTACACTTGTCCGTCAACTGCCTTTGGCACTCAGCCCCGCCACGGCCAAACACAAACAGTCGCTCTCCCATCGCCTGCTTCTGGAGTCCTTTCGCCTGCCCAGAAACCCTTTCCAAAATTTACGGGTTGGTTGGTTGGAGGGTTGGTTGGTTTTTTTTAGCACTCAACGATAGGAAGCAAGAGAGCCCCTTGATTTTATTCTGTGCTGCAGCTTAAATTCGTGAGCTTACCGCGTGTGTAATTGACAGCAGACATGGTGTACTAAACCGGCGCATCCGTTACTTTGATTAATCCTCCTTTGGAGTGCGATATTGTTTGATATACAGTACAGGGCTGACACAGGTTACTGTAATGCCACTTTACCAAACAGATTACAAAATTGTGCAGGGAGTATACAGCGTTCGTGCAGATAAATGCACACAAGAGGAAATTCTAACAGCTTTTAATTTCCATGCTTTTCAGTTTTATTGTTGTAAATGCAACTGTTTATAGGACTAATGACACAGGCTGGCTCGCCTGAGTCAATTACACCAGTAGGCACTTGGATCAGATATTTTGCCTGCTTTCCATTTGCACTGTCTATGCTTCTGATATTTGACTAAATTACATTGCACCGTGGTGCATTGGCACTTGCCATATGTTATATCTCAAAGCATTTTAAAGGACAATAACAAAAAATAATACTATAACAAGATGTAGTTCAAAGTCGGGACGCGGGCAGGAGCGTCAATCATTATGAGTTACATCCAGCAAATAGCCCAGAGTGTTGCATTACTGTGTCCTCTAATCTGTGGTGGTGTTAAATGAGTAGGAAAGTTGGTATGGATGCCAGGGACACTGACTGCTCTAAACTGTGTGGGACTACTTGTGCGCGTCTGTGAGTGCGCATGTTTGTTTGTTTTGGGGCAGGAGGGATATTTGGTGAATTTTAGTACTCATGAAAGTTAGACACTAATAGCACCATCTGGCCTAGCACACAGAGCTCCGCAAACTTCCTCCACACAGATCTGCCAATGCACTTCAGCTCTGACCTCCAACACCCCTTCAATTCCAGTAATGAGTCTACAGCATCTCTTGAGAAGAAACTGTCAATTGTTCTGATTCCTGCTAAATTGTGTTATGCTTAGCAATGTGGGCAACTGCCCACTAGTGACTAGCCTGAGGCCACTAAACTCCAATCTGAACCTTGCCTTCTGGAGGTGAAGAGCTTGCTCAATATACCCAGGCACCATTTTACAACCCCCATCTCCTTTTTAATTCACTCACTCATCAAAAGTACACAGAACAAATTTGCATTTAAAGTCCAATTCAAAACATGTAATGATGAGGTTTTGTGGCTCTTACTTTCAGACCTTTCTGCAACCCTGAGAATTTCTGGTTTTAAACACTGGAACAGACTGCCCCAGGTAGAACCTTTCTGTGCGAGCTGGTTTGCCATGCATGTATCTCGCAGGATTGAATTCCAGGATGGAGGGGCAAGAACTGTCATGTTTGTCCTGGGCAAACTACATAATACTGACAAAAGTAGATTCGCGTATCACTGAGTCTTCCTTTAATTTGGTATCCACACAGCTACATAACAGTACTTAAAAATCAGTAAGAAATAAATGAAGCCGTTCTTAAATGTGTTAATGCTCTGCCTAGATATTTTCTGATGTTTCATGCATAATTTATTTAGATCTGGGTCTTTTTTTGTCATTGTTTTTAACTGGTAACTTTCTCACACCTCTGTTCGGATTGTGCGGTAGTGCTGCTGAAAGGTTTCACATTTGATCATAACAGAGATTGTGCGATAGTAATGAACTAAGAATTTGTCAGATTTGGCCTAGTCCACAGTTGTGAGAAACAGTGTATTATCTCTTTTAATAGTTAGTTCAAGATGTTTCAAAAGAAGGTGCAAGAAATTCCCATGGTTTGGGGTAACCTTATCACCTCAAACATTTGATTTTACTTTTTACTATGTTAGCCAAAAGGTGAGGCTTTACATTCTCTTCAAAACAGGTTAGCATCAAACATTTTAATTATGAATATTGTTATCCATAAGGATGTTAAAACTCTCCCTAAACCTTGGTCTCAGATCTGGGAACTGAGATCGGCAGCTGAGGGTGAACATTTGGCTACAGCAGTTTTGACCAAATTAAATGAATGAACGATATTAACAAGTAATCTAATTAAGTGCATATTACTATGTTTGTGTATATTCTACAGTCCATGCCACCTACCATAAAAGTATTAGAGCTCATCAGTGCAAAGAATATTGCCTTCAACTCCAGTAAAAGGAATAATTTCCCTGCAGGGCAGTAACACTCTTCAACGTGGCGAATAGCCACAGGCTGCGGGGTTGTGACTTTATGGTAAATAGCTACCTCTTTCATCAACAGAGCAATGAATTGGAAGAGCCCCTGGTGAAATGTATGAGGGTAATTTGATTTCTTCAGGTATAAACATGCAACCCACTCGTTTTCAGGCACTGCTAATTAGGCTGGGTTATCCAGATGCCTTGGGGTAATTATTTTGGCTGTGCTTACTGATAGCTGGGAGGGTTGCGAATGTCAGCCGTGTTCTTTCCCACCTTTGGCCACAATCCCAGTGATTCATACCACAGTGATCCTAAGCAAGCATCCTTTCTAAGGGGCATAATTCTACTCCCTCAATAAACACGTCGAATCCTTGGTTTCCATTAGCGTTACTTAGAGTTTTCTGAGTGATAGTCAAACACACAGGCAAAGCAACATCACCACTTCTCTGTACGCCTTTAAGTGAAAAACTAAGATATAAGTCTTGTTTCCCTTTGCTTTACATGCTTTTAATTATAACTATTTTTCAGCAATTCAGTCCAGTGAAAAAATTACAGTAAATTACACTCCTACACTGCCTAATTAAAAAAAAAAAAAAAAAAAAAGAGGAAGAAAATTGAGCAATATAAGCAGGTATATGCAAAAGAAATCACTGTTCCCACTGATAAAACACAGCTAGCCATGGAGCAAAACACAACAGATTCATATGCAACGCAACCACGGAGTACAAGAAATAAAGCAGGAAGGCAAAGCCTAGCACTATCGCTTATGTAGACTCTGTGATCAAATACTGCAGGAAATGCAGACCCCAGCACACAGAGGAGCTGGTTGGGTTGGAATATGACCAACAAGCACTTGATCTTACAAGATATTCCTGCTATTCCCAGCAAGACCAGAACAGAGTCCACAAGGGATCACCCCTCCATCACACAATCTCTCCTTTCCTTGAGCTTACAAGATTTTCCTCTCCGCAGAATCTCTGCGCCCATCCCTTCCTCTTTTTGGTTTGTTGTTTGTTTGTTTTTTTATTATTTTGGAAAACTTCTCATAACAAAGGAGAGGCTGGGAGACTAATGTGGAATTCTGACAGGAAGAGGGAAATGATGGGAACTATTCCACGCTGTCATCAGAGTACAAAGTTGTTTCATTCCACCACATAATACAGGATTTTCTAGGGATAAGGGATACGTTGAAATGTCACTTTATATCACCAAGGGTGCAAGCCTGAAGATGCTTCTAACTAGCCCTCCTCTGATTAGCCACTCTTTGAAGTTGTATCCATCATTCTGCACCAGCAACGGCAACTGAGCAGAACTCTGGTACGGATAATTAGTTTACAGGGATCTACCTAAATTATATAAATAGTACTCCATAGTAAAACAAGAGCAAGACTAGAAATTATTTAGGGTGGACCTCAAACAAAAAAATTCTTCCAAACTTAGCCAAAAGAAATTATTCAAAATATAAGTACACACATATCTAGATATGTATATTTCTGCCTACTTAATATAGTAGAGGAATAGAGAAATACTTATATATGTATATATACTTCTATTTAAACAGAACTTCAACATGGAAATAAACGTTCTTTTTACTTTTCATTATATATCTATATATGCACAGAGATACATGCATAAGATAGATATGTAACAACATTTATTTTGTATTTCTTTTTCTGTTTGAAATGATTTGGCAAATTTTAGTCATCTGAAACACTTCTCCCTTTTCTATTTAGAAAAAAAATGTAATTTTTAGGATGTAGGGATGCTCAACAAAGATCTGCATAATGCAGCAAGAAGAAAAGGGAAAAAGACAGACTTTCACAAAGACAGACAATAGAAATGGACGTGTAAAGTTCCATAGCTCCAGGTAGTTTCTGTATCTCACACCTTTATTCACTGAAACAGGGAGAGATCAGGAAGAGTCTCGGAAAGCCCCAAAGCCACCACCTCTGGCTGAAACCAGAGCAATGGTGTTGGTACAACTCCACAGCCACGAACATCCTCATGCCTCAATTCAGCTAGCAATACACATCTGACCTGATTTAGGAATGGGAACCCTTCACCTGAGCACTGCTAAGCCAGCAAGAGCATACAGTAACAATTTTTGGGGGCAGCACTGTGCTTTTTGGCCAGCATCCTGCTCTTCTGTTCACACCTTGCAGTCTTATCCCATGGCGGGAAGATTTTGATGGTTTGGGCAATTCCCCTGTCCCCCTGCACATGCAGGGATTTTTCTCTCTCTTCTCGAAAGCACACTAAAGAGCAGAATGCTGACCTGGACCTCCAAGCCCGCATGCACAGGAGCAGCTCTCCTTCTCAGGAGTTACGCTATTGACGTTGGTCATAGATAGTCATTTTCTCCAATTGAACCATTTATGCGACAAAGGACTCCTCACGTTTGGAAAGGGTACTCATGTGAGCAACAGTTTGCCAGTCGCTAGTGCTGATTTCTCTGCTAATAACACAAGGGGGAGAAAATGTTGTTAATATTCAAACCTCCGAGATTTATTAGCTTTTTGTGCAATGCACATTTGTAAGTGTAAATGATGCAGAAAATTCATGTACATGATAATCAATTAAGAACAGTATTTTACACGAAAACTAAGACTCCACACACTGCGTAAATGACATACTTTACTCTAAATTGACCTAATACATTTCCAGGAATGTGTCAATTAAAATTTAGCCTTTTGGAAGAGGAGGAGAAAGACTATGAAATCGAGGCTGTTAAATACTGGGAATAAAATCAGAATATTGGTTTCCAGCTGGCACAGTAAGAGAGGTTAAAATTTTAAAGACATAAAGAAGCCAATCAAA
>VXBJ01002543.1:433453-446297 GCA_013400055.1 Nycticryphes semicollaris | reverse complement strand
TTTTTTTTTTTTTTTGGCTGGTGGGGAGATTTGTTCATTCACCAAAAGACTGTTTCAGTGCAATCTAATTCCAACTAGCAGAAGTGCTATACAGGAGAATATGATGTATTGTGTGGTTTATTTTGCAGGAGAAATATATTTAGTTTTAGTGGGACTCATAAGCTAATAAACTACCTACAGAAAAAAAAAATATCCAGTCATAAATCTTTGCTTCCTGGTTTTTAATTGTAAAACTCTATTACTGTTGATCAAAGGGTTAATGATTCTCTTGGCTGGAGGACAATTCATTCTACAGCTAAACGCAATGACAAATAACCATTATTCTTTCCAACTGCACTGATAATCGGGACAGCTTAAACATTTTCGCCAGTATAAGTGAAACCATTAATCCTCTTGGATTTCACGATAAGTGGTGACTGCGAAATAATGACTGTGTCATTGCAGGCAAGAAAAAATGTTAACAATTAAAACAAGTTAGCCATTATCTTACACAGTACTGAATCGCTTTCACATTTCATTAGCAATATTGTAAGTGATATGTACCTTATTAAAAAGCTCTTATTATCCAAGAAACCTAATTAGTCAAAATCTCTCAGTCACTGGTTTAATTTTCTAATAATATAAATGCTCTGTTGGGTAATGCAATGTGAGGAGAGTCGGCTGTTTGTCCAAAAAGAAGTTTCAACAAGAATTTAAAAAATATCATTTAGGATGAAAGGTACAATGTAAGGAAATGTAGTTTTCTTATTATCGTATCAGGTGAATTAGGGCTTTTTGGAATCCACTGCCTGGACAGATAAGTGTAGAAAAATCATTTTCTCCTCTTTGTGCTTAAGCAAAATGCTCAGTGCTATACTGAGTTAAATGTCCAAGAAAAAGGCAGAGTAACTTTTCGTCAAGCTGCAAGAGGCATTTTCATTCTCCTCACACTCAGCCCTGAAGCTTCCTATAAATGAAGCTGATGAACTAACACCTGAGACACATCTACACCTGGAAACACAGGAGAAAGAGGGCTCTGCATTTCTTGAAGGCAATGTCAGAGATCACAGTTTCAAATCCTAGAGGCTTTAGCCTCTAAACCCCTAAAAAAAGACTAAAACTAATACCATCATTGCTCCTGCTGCTTTTTAAAAAACATGCACTAAGTACTAAAAATACCTCTCATTGTTTTTCCAGCCAGTACCATTGCTTTTTCTTTGTCAGCAGAGCGAGACTGGGTGGGTTGGGGGGGGAAACTGTATTTTCACACCGTGCTTTACCAAAGTGTTCCTGCAAGCGCTCCCACAGCTCACCCGTACAACCCAGAGCATTTCCAGGAGTGTCCATCTGCAAGTCTTGGTCCATGCTTATTGCTTTCAGATATATGAAATATTAGACTGTAAACAACACAACACAGTTGCAACCCAAAGGTCCTCTCTCAAAAAAAATGACTATAGGAAGCTGGTGAAGTTGGATAGAACAATTTTTTATGCCAAAGCAAGCATGTTTGGATTGACCAAAAGACTCACAAAATCCCATTGAATTAGTCAGAAGCTTTCAGTCTAAAAGAGAAATAGAGAACACAGGCCTGTTACATAAATTTTTAATTTCACAGTGAAATTTCATTTATATGTTACCTGAATTACTTCTTCTATTTCTTCTTTTTTTTTTTTTAACATATAAAGAAACCCTGCAAATTAGAGAAAATGTTTAACTTCAGGCCAAATAATACATGGAGCTTTATTAAAAAGTATGATTATATTTATAACGCTTATAACTTTTTCTTTTTCAGGAAAAGCTAAAGATGTTTTGACAGTGATCTATTTCTTCCTTTCCTTCCCCACTTCTCTTCTCTTCTGCCCTTCTGCATATAAACCTTTGGTTTGCACAGAGAACTGAAAAAGCTACCTTTTGCTATTTAATATTCCGTCCTCAAACAGATCCGTACCCCTCATTCTTTCAGTTATTTTGCCTTGAAATGCCCTATGCAGTCACAGATCTATCTAAAGAGGCTGGACAATGCTCTTTGCCATATTCTCACTGTACTTGAACACCATATTTTCAATTTTGGAATTATAAACTATCATCTCAAATTCTGATGCCCCATAATTTCAACACTTTGCTCCTTTCCATCAGAGCTTCCCAAACTCCCTTAGAGTTGCAGCTGCAACTGTAAAATTAAGATTTGTTTTTCAGTGAACAAATGGTTGGACTTGAGATTCTGGCTCATATTTAGCAATTAAGAATGTGCATTTGAGTTGACAAGACAATGCGACTTCCATGTCTTTCACAGCAGGAGTTTTGATCCCATGTTAGCGTTTAACATATGTGTTTTTATACATTACATTAACCTGACCGTCATGTACTCTAACTTGGAGTGAACAGACATTTCCAAACCTACTTCCTCTCTTTCAGGAAGGTTTTTCTAAAACAAAACAAAACAAAACAAAAAAATAGTTGTCTTATAATAAAAGCTTGTGAGTAAACTTGCAGGAGAGGAATGAGACGGTTATTTTCATTTGCTGCTCCATGCAAAATAATGGGCTTATAGCAAATACTTTAACTAAACTTTACCAAATGTACATTTAGTGAAAATACAATTCTCTTCATGAGGAAAAAGAAGTCTAAGAGCAAACTCTTGATGATTTTTCTCATCCTCTTCACCTGATATAGTAAGGTGCTCAGACACTGCAGCAATGATCGGACAATATAAATTTCCAGAACAATTCAGTGGCAGAAAAAGCTTACATCTACTATTATTTTCACTTCCCTGAAGGCACTCCTCCCACAGAGCTCCTCAAGTTTTGCGCAGCTCTTTTCCTCGGTCTCTTGCTTTTGAATTTTACACCAAACAGTTTAAATTTATATTCTAACAAAATGCTTATCCATGTACTATTAATTATATTGGGGTGGGAGCTAAGGCTGTGTTTTATACCTACGTCAGGTCACTATGTATTCACTGAAGCCACGCACCTGCTACCTGAGGAACTACATATACTGTCAGGTACTGAATAATGTTTGCAGCAGCGTAAAGGTATTGGGATACCTACTAGGAGATATTTCAAGGGGAAAATGGGAGCTGAACTCCTCACTGAACTCTAAACCATGGAAGTTTCCCCACAGGTTTTTAAAATTCAGGAATCATTACTTTTCTTTGTTTTTCTTACCATTTGTACCACTATTTTTATTTTTCCACCAAGGTCAAGCCTGTCAAATCTTAGGTGACAAATACGGTGAGGACTTATATTTGCTTTCATCCTGCTAAGGTGATATTATTGTTTTCCTGAAGTAAATACAAAACTAAATACTAACATGTAACATGCATAGAGTCTCTTAGTTTTCTAAAAAAATGGTTACAAAAAATGTAAATGGGGGTGGGGGGAATTAATAAACTAATATTCATGGGAAACAAGGCACCAAAACTCTAACCTGGACCACGAGCTGGTTGTGGCCGTGTATTTTGTTCCTAACTTCAACTCTTGTTGAAGTTGTCTCCTGTGCCACAGGAAATATTCTAGGTTTATTTTCCCCTAAACCTGAAACTTATTAAATTCAATTTAGTCTGGCCTTTCCTAGCCGCTGGGGGAGAATGATATATTTTTTTCTCTTCAGGCTGGACTGCGCTTAAGCACAACCAGGGATTCATGCAAAACCATTCAAGACTAAGACAAGTGCTTCGGGGGGAGGGGGAAAAAAAAAATTAACTATAGCTGTTTCTGCAGTAAATTGTCAACTGATTTGTAGCTCCAGGATGGGTCAAATCAGCTGAAAGTCAGATCCTGGCTTTGCCAATGAGTCACAACTTTATCAGGTCCTGCCTCTGGTTATTACTGCCAATGTGACCATCTCGTAACTAAGGAAATGCTAGTGCAAAGCTCGGCCTGTCGTGTTCTATATAATCTCTGGGCCTCAGCCTGTGTCTGCAGGTGTTTCTCTGTATTGAATCTCCCTGGGGAATCTTCGGCTTCACAGCAAAAGCCGGCTGAAGTGAAAGTGATTTGATTTGGATCCTATTACAGGCACTTTACCTCTTCTATTTCCGTGATAATAGCAGATTGGAGTCGATTATTGTACCGGGAGGGAAGTTAATGTGTTGTCGAGAAACATTGGTAAAAGTGGCACAGGAAAAGGCACATAAATAAAAGTTTAGAGTGAAGAAAAATCTGGGAAGCAAACCTGCATAAGTGTCTTTCTCAGCTCCTACCAGTCTCTGAATGGCTCTGGATCCTTTTCTTTCTTTATGCCGATTTTTAAAAATGCAGGATTTCTTCTTGCTTTAATTTTGTCGCTCCTGTACATCTTTAGAGCGACTCTCCTCCTCCCCCTCCCCAGTCCCCGTCGGGAAACTCAGCCACCCAAACAGAGTTGCCGCAAGGACTGAGTTTGCACTGATTATCTTGCTTTGTATTCCCCAGAGTCTAAAAGTTTGCCAGCCTCAACTAATGCACCTCAGAGAATCACAGAAGCAGGAATGAAACCCTAGCTGGGTTTGAAAGAGGCACTTTATGTCCGTTCACAAAAGAAAAGAAAAACATTGAAAAATTTCCAAGAACTCCTGCTAGGTGACAAAGTAGCATTTGTAAGATGCCCTTCAGTGCTCCTTCAACTTCAATACTGAAACCTTTGTGTTCTCTGCGGTGCAGCTTCAGATGGAAGTGATACCGGGTTAGAAAAACATGCTACATCAAACAAGACGTGGCTAATAAGATGGAACAATCAGGTTTTGCTCTGATTTCAAATGTCGCTGAGAAATTTTGTGTAGCTCACCCATATGCTTGATTGTATTTTAAGCGGCGAGCTCAAAAAATAGCACCTGAAATTGCGACTTTCGTCCAAAGACTTTTCCAAGTTAGAGACATAAAGCATTACTGAAACATAACTGCTGTTAAACACAATAAACCGGCCCACAGCGATGCAGCCTGAATGAGGGGAGCTTTGGGAAGCAGGGCGTGGGAAGGGGATCAGGAAAATTTGGGGAATACACCAGAGCAGAAGTATTTTTGCAGAGAATTTCCACCTGAGCCCTGTCATCTTCTCTTTTTTTTTTTTACTGCAATAAAATTGTCAGCTCTTCTACCTCTATATTCCCTGTCTCTATCTTTTTGCTTTGCTCGTGTTTGAAATTAACAGCCAATGCCACCAAAACTTTTTCCTTATTCAAATACCTTTGCTGCTGCTGCTTTGAAAAACTTTTTTAGCTCAAGGGTTATCTTGGGTCAGTCCTAAAAGTCTGCTCAAGAAATAAGAAAAAAAAATACCAACAACAATTTTATTAAAAAGCTAATTTTTAACCTCTTTATTTCCTCGGCTTTTAAGATGCCTATTTTTTAAGTTTGGGGGCACTATTTTCACATGACTGAGACACGCACAGCAATCAATTTGATTCAACAGAGTTGCTTGGGCATGGCTCAATGGATCAAACAAAAGACCATGATTTGCTTATAGACTGGGCTGGTATAGAAATATGTTATCAGCCCTGGTTGTATCGCTTCATGGTCCTGAAATATCCAGAAAAACAACAGCTTCTATATTTTAATATCTTCACCTATGGGAGGGAAGTACAGTATGCGGGCACAGCAGTATAGTCTGAAATTTGGCACCTGTACAAAGCAAACACCAGGGGAGCAGGGTGCCCTGCCAACATCTGGAACACCTACATCCACCTTTACACACAAACTGCCAAATCAGAAGAGAGCAGGACTCAGTGCCCAAAGTACAAGGAAGTACATTCCCTTCTTTAAAAACACTAGTTCTAGTGGGAGAGCAAATAAAAACCTCCAGCAGGCAGAAAAAGGGGTGAAGTTGTCTTTCTGAAGGGAAGACAAAAAGAGCAAGGCTGTAACCTCACAGAACCTATGGTCTGAATGGTCACACGTGTCCTTACAGGAAGATCATGGGACGTGCACATCCTGTCCTGTCTCTCTCATGCTGTAACAGGCACAGAAGTTGATTATATGCTGTCTGCACTTAGATCCCTACTCTTCTCTGTTATCACTAAACTATGAAAAGACACACGGTTCATTCAATTAAAAAAAAAATAAAGTTATTTAAAATTTCGTGGACATTTAATTGCCAAGTGATGAATTATTTTTGTATGTACATAAATTCTGAATTCCTCTTACAACTATCACGTGGGGTTAGCTGGATTATTTAAATTTTTACACATAAAGAAGTGTGGGAAATTTTAGACCGAAATATAATTAATTTTGACATCCAAGAACTCCACCTACACAATCAATTTGGCAAAGCAGAGACCTACCTGCAAAATATTTTGGCATCGCCAAGTCTACCTGTTGTCCTACAAGTGCTTCAGCTTAAGGATATTCCTCAACTGCTCTCCATGCGTCAGACCAAAAGTGCTCTAAATCAATGCAAACTTCTTCACTGATTGTCATGGATCTGGAGGGACTTTGCAACAGTGTCTGGGACTCCACCTCTCCTCTTTCCTGTTTTATTACTTGTCTTCTCTTTTAGTATTTTTGCAGGTGTTTAAAGACCACTTTTTTCCCCATGCCCCCCCACTTCCTCTTCTCTCTGCTTTCCTCCTTCCCTTCTCACCCTAATTACCCTCCATCGCAATGTATCAGTGACATTAAAAGGGTACCAGCTTCCTATGTATAAACTAATCTACCCCTCTAAGGAGTCGCCTTCGTGTGGCTGATTTATTATAATAAACGGAAACTCTTTGCTGGAAGCCATGGATTGAAGTTGTAAAGTCGTTCCCATTCTACAGAGAAGCCTCAAATGGGAACTAGGAGAAATATAAATGGAAAAACCAGTGTCTGCACAGAAGACATGCTCAACACATGACTCTCTCATTGTCTTCTCACTCTTATCTTATGCATCCTGTCTCTGGGGCAGAACTGCCCCATTCTGGAGAGCCACAAGACCGATAGGTCTATGAAGCTGATTTATTACACTAAGTCAAGCCTATAGTGGACCACTAAAGTCATTCAAAACAAAGTCCTTTGAAAGCCTAGTGTAAAGAATATGCCTGTATTACAGGTAGGCTTTCTGTGAGATACCTATGACGGACCTCAAAGCAGCAAATGACACAAAGACTAAGCAGCAGAGCCTTCCGGCAGGGCCTGGGCTGGCTTATACACAGCCATGGCTGAAACACATCTCTTTATGGTTTGCATGGGGACTACAAACCTCCCTCCAGTTCCCTACTCCAAGTATATCTTCTGGGACAAACCTGATGTGCGCAATTTTTGTATTCCCCATGATACTAGTTGCCTGAACTCTGCCATTTGAAGTAGAATAAAGGTTTGTGGCAGTTATTTAAAAAACATCAGCTCCTAATATTTTGTACAGAATTTGTATCAAACAGTGCCGATCAATTGGTTAAGTCCTATTAGAGTCTACAGTGTGAGAAAGAGCATGATTTGTTTAATGAATCTCAAAAAAATCTACAACCCACACGAGAATTATTTTTTAAAATTAGCGTTAATAAGAATAACATGTAGAATTTACAAAGAAAGCCTAGAGGTCCTATAAAAACATGGCAGGAGAAAAGGTAATGAGAAGCTTTTATTCTAAGGTTACTAATGAAGGGTATCTTCAGTAGTGAATAATTTTGGCTGTGGCACAGAATCTTAAACAGAAAAAAGAGAAGGACGACTAAATGATCTCTTTATAAGCCTTTAGAAAATGAGATTTTTCTTTTCCCATTTGTCTCCTGAGCTAAACAATCACCTTAAACATATATGTGAGCTTTGAGGGTTGTTTTAGCTTCCTGGAGAATAGTGCAAGAAATAATACTTGGCTGGAAGGAATGAAATCTGTCCCTGTACACAATACGGCACATTTGAAGTGGAACTGCCTCTGTGCATCAAAGTGCAGGGATGCTCCACAGTTTTGATGCATTACTGAGCTCTCCCCTAACCAAACAAAGCTTTGCATCTGACTAGTTGTTACAGGCAACTCATTTACATAATTACTTTGGATTTTTCTCCTCAAAAACACACAACATATGAATCACTGTACTCTGTCTTAAAGTCATTATTAGCCAATTAGAAGTCCAGGATTTGCATAATCACTCTTCAGTTATTTCTTGGTAATCATACTGTGACGTGTGATTACCCAAGTCAGACTGGTGATTGTACAGTGGATTATAAACTCGGAATTATTGAGGGGCTTTTCAGCAATAAAGGAACTACCTCAGCTGCTCAATTCCCTTTCAAATTGGCCTGAAGGAAACAAAAAAAGCAAAAGATTAGTAAAATAACGCTCCTAGACTGATGGGGGGAAAAAAAATGTAGTTCTAATATTTATCCAGTCATGAGAGTGAAGGATGGGCTTTCTGGATTTCAGGTTGGATACCAATGTAAGTATAAAAACTCTGTGCGTTACAGTCATAGGTCTTACAAATTTCTCTGGACAGTAATACTGTGACTCAGAAAATAATAGAAAACATCATGTAAAATCAAGAATTAACATAAAACTGCAGTGAATTCTGCATCATGTCCCTTACACAAAGCACAGCCCTGGTTCAGAGCATGCTGAGAGCTACCATGACCACAGAGAAAGACAGGCTGCACAACGGCTCCCCTCTCTTGTGGGTGATAATGGGGAAGAGCTGGGTCCATAAGAGTTATATATTAGACTAACTTACTGAACAGGGCACTTTCCTCGGGATTATATCACTGTAATATGCTCCAGATCCTGTCACATCAATCTGATCAGGAGCAAAAAACTACCCATGTGGATGATGAATCGTGTGACTAAGTAATAGCCTAAGTCAAGTGTGGATGTGACCGTTCACTGGAAGATGGCAATGTAATGAATCTGCTCCAGAGTTTAGGGGGTTAAGTGGCTTGCCGGAAGACAAGTTAATGATGTACCGCTGCATTCAATGAAGATTGATTGAGAATGGTATAAACGGGCAGTGGGCAAGGACAAAGAGGCTTGTTTTGGGAATGAGGCAGAATGTGGGGAAGAGACAGATTACAGCTGAAGGTAGCTGATGTGTTGAGTTGAAAGAATAGTCTCAAAAACCACAGGGACAGACATTTTGGGGAAGATGATTTCACTCATGTCTCATACTGTGAGGCAGACAGCCAGCAGAATGGCCATGACCAATGTCTACTGATAAGGTTTGCATTACCTACAGCCACTGGATTGACATCATTACACACTGGGTAACTAAATAGGATTTTGCATCCTCCTTCCTTGAGATCTTCCTCATGTTTTGAAGTAGCACACTGATTCGTTTGCATTAAAATTGCAATTTAAACCCAAAAAGGCTAAAATATGCAAGAATACAACCACAGGGGGAGAAGAGGGAAGTACAAAAACGCAATTAAACAAGACTGCGGTCATCTAGTCTGGCAGCAAACACTGAACATTAATATTTCAGAAAACAGGGACAGGGGTCACCATGGCGGAGTTTCAGCACAAGGGTATCATCAGAGGGAAAGCCTGTACTCAGAACAAAGAAGTCAAGCAGAGTTCACAAAACCAAGTTCAACAGGTAACTGGCACAAAGACATAAGAAACGCTATCATTATAGTCCGGCCTAGGTGACAGAGTTTCACAGATTATAAATTAATAGTCTCAAAATGCTTTTAATGCAAGCTAATACTGCACAGCATTGCTATACCCACCACAAACACAAAAGCTGTGCCAAATAAATACCTAAGACTCCGGTTACAAAATATAAATAGGAATGATTTTGGTCTGATAGCGAGACAACTAAAACCGAAAATTACACACGAAGGTGTGCAGTGGAAGAAAATTCTGGCCTGGACACCACACAGACATACAGAACAGACAACTCTAATCTCTGGTCTTGTTAGCTTCATCTATTAAGTAGGGCTGGTGGTACAATAGAGCTACAACTTCCCTCAATGAATCTCATTATAGCACACATTTGTCGTAATGGAAAGGGCACTTATTCACAATAACTCACAGTGGCTCACTTTAATCCACCCTACCTTTCCATTCCCTCCTTCTCTGCTTCTACAAACAAAGGAATCCAAACCAGGCCACTTCAGCCAGCATTCCCAGGTGTCTTAGGTGTGCAGAAATATTCAGCAGATTCCTCATCTTTTTGGTTGATTGATACCTCTACTGGTATCACAATTTCAGGAATTACGCTAATTCCCAGATGCATCATTTGGGTCTATCTGTTGTGATTTAGCTAGTCTCTTAAATTCCAGAACAGGATTAGGCTGAATTAAATTACAGTTACCACAGGCCTCTGCTGACAATTTCAGTACCCCAAATTTTTTGGGGGACATGTAAATTAAAATTTTCAGTTCAATTAAACAAAATAAAGATTTTCCTCCATCATGGCTGAAAGCAGAATGATAATTCAAGCCTTGTACAACTTCCTGGTGCCATCTTCCTGCACAAAGTCTGAAACAATATTTACCAGAATTAACAGTTCTTCCCAAGACAGTGCTATCTCCTAAATATACAACTCCAGTTTCTACCCAAACTGGGTTAGTCCTGCAAAGCAGTAGAAATAAATGGTGGGTTTAGGCACAATCCATAGAAACAGACACACAGCGACTCCTGGAATCATGTATCAGGTTGGTTTCCTTCCTAATGCTGTTTTTCTGTGAGGAAAACATTGATGTTATGGTTGGGACTATGAAGCAATCATAAAGTGAAAATCTCCTGTTGCTCTATGAACTGAACTACCTAGCTGGACTGTGTCGCAGACTGCATTGCTACTGGACAGACAAGGGGATGGATGTCTGACCAGGGTGCTGCTCCAGAGAATATACCAGGGCTACATGAACCAACCCTTCTAAGACATGCCGATGTTCCTTTCCAATCAAATTATTTTCAGGTGAAATATTTTTCTGTTACAACATGTGTGTGTGGTTTTGCAGCTTCTCACCCAGTGAAAAAACCAAAAACAACAAAACATGAAAAACCCCAAACATCTGAGGATCAGACACAAAACGCAATTAATCAAAAGTCCAATTTTCCATTCAAAAAACACTTCTGACTGTGCCTAATTAAACTTCATATCTAGCTCAACACAGGACAGTTTTTTCCTAGGGCTGTGTCTCCTCTGGCAAGCACACCTGGTCCCTCCAGAAGTGCTCTAGATGGACCTATCACCGTACCCACCTCTAATCTTCATAGAGATATACTCAGGTACATTTTACAAGTGAGCCACAGCTCTGTACTAAAAGCTTTCACCTCTGGGTACATCTAATCTCATACTAGAGGGAAAAAATGCAATAATAGGTTGTTCTCTTATTTTAAAACATTTCAACTGTACTAAAAGTGCTAATTCAGTTTGGTCAGCTCAAACCATTCTAGCAGCAAATTCAGGCTGCATCTACAGGGTGCTCTGCTGCATGTCCCTTATTAGCTAATTCTCTCACATCAAGCTCATTTAAATCTATTTGTCCCAGACCACCCTCTTCAAAGAGAGGAAAGAGGAGGATGGGATCTCTTGCTACTCGGGCTCCCATCCTATTTATGACTGAATGTTTAAGGATGCTTTACAAAACTTTCTCAGTCTCCTCTTGTAATTCAAATCAATTGTAGCCATAAAACAAAAATTCTGGAATTTATATTCTTCTCCCCTTCTCCCCCCCGCCTTGGAAAAAAAAATAAAAGGTTTAATTTGATAATTGAAGAAATAAAAGGTTCTTTTCATTCCTGACATTAAAAATCTCTAATAAAAATGGGGAAAATGAAGGTCTAGGATGACAGTCTTTATCAAAGTGTATATAGAGACATTATATGTTCCAGTAATTGTTTAGGCCGGTGAATTAATGAATCCCTGGCTGTAAGTCTCCATTTGAAATGATTTCAGTGGTGTCTGCTGCTCTGCTGCTTTGGAAAAGCCTGTTGTCTGAAGCTCTGGAGAAGGGCCTTGAACCCTGCCATTCAATCCCTTTCAGCCCATCAGCTGAGTCTAATTGCCAGAAAGCACACGAGACCCCTAAGCCTGATTGTTCCCCGACCTCCTTTGAGGTTCTGAGGCATGAAAAGCAAAAGGGAAAAAAAAAAGCTCTCTTTTGATCTTCTGTTTCTTTCTCTCTCTCTCTCTCTCTCTTTTTTTCCTGCCTACTCCTACTCTAAGAATGACACATTTCTTTATATGGCTTCTCCTTCTTATAAAGACAATAATTAATAAGGCCTTTATAAAATGAGGCTTGAATTGGTGTCACCTTCAAGGGTGGTCCGGGGCTCTGAAGTGAAACCCCCGGTGGGCTTAGGCATTGCATGGCCTTTGCACAGGTCAGGTTTAAATACCCTGACCTCAATTTTCACTCTCCTCCACTAATGAGCCGATTCACACATGGATACAAAATTATACGAGGGAAAAGACAAAAGAAGCAAGGTGTAGTTGACACCACATTGGCCAAATTTTATTATCATCTTTGTGCCTATGACATCACAGCTGTGGACATTGTCAAAGCGGCGAAACCGCTCGCTTTCTCCCCCCCACTCCGCTTCTTTTTGTCCCCTGCCATCAGCTTTATATAATTACTTTCACAAACTCACACTCTCTGCCTATTATTTGCTCAGATGTCACGAAGCCGCGCTGTTAGGTGGGACCGGGGACCAGTCTGGGTTCTTGTGTGGTTACACATGCAGAACTGGGTCGCTTTTCTTGAAGTTCTGCTTCACTACCTCACTGTCAATTGTGAGGATAAAGCGGCATTATGTGTATCTATTCTATTTCACAGCCTTATCAATTTGACACCAACAGTTAAAAAAAAAAATAAAATAAAAAAAAAATCATCACACCAAGGATGTTATGTGTCCGTTAAAAGAAAATTGTTGACATTGAATGAGTTGTCAAAGTCAGCAAGACACGCATTGCCTAAGTTTCTCTATTAATGCAAAACAGTTAACAAGTTTATTAGAGGAGAAGCTAAAGAAGGTG
>VXBJ01002543.1:349775-433429 GCA_013400055.1 Nycticryphes semicollaris | reverse complement strand
GGTTGGAAATGATGCTCTGGCAGCCACACCCGTGGGTTGTAAACCTGTCAAATCCCGTCAGAGGAGCAAGGTCGGTGTTTGGATTGAAGAGAGAATCAGCAGGAGGCACTCTTCCTCTGAGTCAGTGGATCCCACTCCCAGGCGCTGATAGAGCGGTATATAGGACACTGCCTCAGGGCTAATTCACAAGCTAATGTTTCTTCGTGACACAGCCACAACATGTTGTTGATAAGCTAAAAAACAAGTACTGAGTATTTCTAGTAAATTAAAAAAAAACCAACTCCTGCGACTTTTTCCTTCCTATAGGAAAGCTGACTCTAAAGTTTAATCAGGAAAGTAGGTTCGGGTGTCCTTAATTTCTAATGTGGTTTCAAATGGTTGTTTTCGTAACTTCTTGTCCCGAGATGTTGGGCAGTGCTGTGGATAAACGCTAACTGAGCTCCAAGAGGTGGGCTGTGCAGCGTTCAAGCCTGGATTGATCCCCGTGCCTTAATCTCTCTTTTCAGGGGCGGTGTAAGGCTGCGGAATAAAAATATGCAACATACCAGGAAGCTTTGCACGGAAAAAAAAAAAGTGTGCTATCACCTTTGGGACAATTTTGGAGGTCTNGCTAGCTTATCAAATTTGAAACAACAAGTGAAAAAAAAAATAAAATAAAAAAAAAATCATCACACCAAGGATGTTATGTGTCCGTTAAAAGAAAATTGTTGACATTGAATGAGTTGTCAAAGTCAGCAAGACACGCATTGCCTAAGTTTCTCTATTAATGCAAAACAGTTNTCTAGTAAATTAAAAAAAAACCCACTCCTGCGACTTTTTCCTTCCTATAGGAAAGCTGACTCTAAAGTTTAATCAGGAAAGTAGGTTCGGGTGTCCTTAATTTCTAATGTGGTTTCAAATGGTTGTTTTCGTAACTTCTTGTCCCGAGATGTTGGGCAGTGCTGTGGATAAACGCTAACTGAGCTCCAAGAGGTGGGCTGTGCAGCGTTCAAGCCTGGATTGATCCCCGTGCCTTAATCTCTCTTTTCAGGGGCGGTGTAAGGCTGCGGAATAAAAATATGCAACATACCAGGAAGCTTTGCACGGAAAAAAAAAAAGTGTGCTATCACCTTTGGGACAATTTTGGAGGTCTCACCTCTCAGGCAAAACTCAAAATGATTTAACACTATTCTTATTAAGAACAAATTGGACTTTCAAAACATTTGTTCGTTAAACCCCATAATACAACTATATGGCTAATAATCCTTTCATCCTTCTGCAAAATACAGACAACTCTGGACTGTTAAACAACAGGTATTTAAGAAACCATGATAACTCTCCACAGGCAACTCCCCTTAGCAAGGAATTACTGAAAAAGGGATATTACTAATTATCAACATTTTGTCATGCAGGGGATTTAAAGGAAAAGGAATTGGCAGAATTTTTACTTCCCTTTTTAAAAAAACCTTTGCAATCTCCGTCTCCCCTTTGCCTTTTTAAAGACAGATCAGTTTTGCAAATATAATGTTGAAGAGGAATGTCCTAGCGGATGCGCATCATACAGGTACACATAAAATATTCCAAAAGACAAGCTCTTCTTCAGCACATAAAATATGCAATAAACGATGCTTAAAACTCCAGGAAAAAAAAAAAAAAAAAAAGAAAGGAAGGAATTTTATCAGATTGTTTCAGCCTGAAGTATTAAAAAAACCTTCCAAACACCACAGACAAAAAAAAAAGAGAACCTATTATATGCACATGAGTTTCCTGCCTGTGTAGGTGATATCTGTCAATGCTGGCGGTGAAGGAGAAGAAACTAACACACACCCCCCCCAGCTGATTTTACAAAACATATGAACTCCTTAGTGACACGTGAAGACATCTTTCACTTCAGCAGGATAAGGCAAATATATGGGGTTGGTAGTTATTTTTCCCCTTCAAATCATGTATATTAAGGACATTTGCTGGCAGACACTTCCCATATTGCATGGGGACTGCCAGTGAACAATCAAAATGAGCTAATAACTCTCTTTGGGCACACACTGATGGAAGAAAGCAAACTAGAATAACCTGATTTCACCTCACCAATAGCTTCTTGCATGATGGCTAACCAAGGCTATAAGAAAAGAAAGGATTAATTATCGTCTTAATGGTTTTTTATCAATTTCTATTTAACTTCCAAAGTGCTAGTGTATTTAAGAAGACCTTCTAAGAAATTGATATAAAATCTTTGACACACACATTTCTCTCAAAATGATAAAAAAATAATATTCATTTTTGGGTTTTTTTAATGCAAACAAAATAATGCAAAATCATATACCTATTACTGATGAGACCAAAACTTCTGGGTCTGATCTCTATTTTACTTACTATAGCTCTGTAAAAGGGCATTAAATTATGGAAATTTTACTTGCTGAGGATCTGGCCTTCTGATTCATAAAAGCAATACCTTATGTTAGGATGAGTCTGTAAAAGAATCTGTTTCCAAGTCACTGATGGGGCTGAAGGAATATCAGTTTATTTTACTTTTAGCAAAGTACTAATGAGCAGAGTGATGAAGTACAGAGCAAGAGTAAACTAAAAGAGAAGATGCTATTTTAACTCTCAATAACCAACAAAGCAGGTGTTCTTTAATTTGCAAAATACCCTAAGAAATACAGAAGTTAAGGCTTGTAGGATCACCACAACTCCCCTACCCAGATCACACAGAATGAATCGGATTATTCCTTTTTTCTTTTTATACTATCAGTCCAGTTCCTATCTTCTCAGATGTATTACATTTCTAGGCTGTTCCTTGTAGCGTATAGGGTGGCAAAATTAGGTCTTCTTTATAAAGCAGAGGGAAGAATTGATGGACAGTCTAAAAAGTCTATCTTTACCACGCTTAATATGAATTGGGCATTGTATCATTCTGTGAAAAGAGTGTAATTCCTAGCCACAATTATCCAAATATAGAAAACACAAAATATGATCATGCTACACAGAATAAAGTATTATGATACTACATCTGTTTCATTTCACACAGCTATGTACAGTGACAGGGTGAAAGGTAAGGATATATCATAGTCTCAAATGTACATAAAATACTCACAACCAGAAAAGGAGATGCCTGGATCCTCACTCTTTTGCTCTTTTATAGAACTGGAAATCAAATGGGCTTTTGGGTGAGTGAAGTACTACAGTAATGGCAGTAGAGCTTGGCTATGTAAAAACATAAATATCGGTCTAGTGAAAAAACCTTAGATATATTCAAATATATCATATAATAGTATTTATCTGAACATAAGTACATAAAAGCAAGGTACAATGTGATAAAATTCTTAAGACTTTCACTGGGCTAACCTTGTAAATGCTGTCCTGTTTGAGGACGAAAAGCATTTATAAAACAGCCTGAATGAATGCCCGTTTGAGAGCAATCTTTCATTTTTATAGTACCTCAGTTACTTTGTTTTCCACTAAAAAAAAATAAAAAAATATGGGGCATGGATGGGAAATGCCTTCCTTCTGAGACCACCCACAACCAGCAGAGTGAAGAGCACATGGGCTTCTTCATGGATTCTCTATGAAACTGCCAATACCCAACACACCCTCCGGGGAAGTCGCTTAGACATGAAACTAATAAAGACATCTGCACATGTCTCCCTGCAGACACAGCTCCAAAAGGGATGCCTCTTCACCAATATTCCCTTTGACAACACCACATTCTAATAGGTACCTTATGAACGCTGCACTACTCAAACTCTAAACGTGCCATCTGTGAAAATATTTCTCTAAATACGATTCCACACACACACACCGATACTCAACACACAGATACCTTTACATTCTTAAACCTATCACAATATTAGTAATTAGAGGAGTTCAAGAGCACTGGAAATAATAACTTCCTCATCATTCCAGTCAGCCACTGTGTGTCACAATGCTATTCCCTTGGTAGTATCATTTTGCTGAAAAAGACTTGCCGTCTCTGATGGAACAGCACCACTGGCTTCTTTTCTCACTAGAGATTCCTGTCACCAACTTGCAAGTGGTGCAACCTTTTTGCACTAAGCCTTACTGAAAGCACAGAAATTTGCTGTGAAACTGTTTTGTACCTAACAATAACCTGAATTTAAGCCTTATAAATTCCAATGGGAAAGAAATCAGGTCTCGGGACATATGAATTTCTATCTTGGCTCTCGCAGCACCTACAGACCAGTGGATTATTGAGGTTCTGCCCCAACTGAGGTACCGAGTAAAATACTCCATCATTTGCACTCCTCTATAGGTACTGCACAAAGCCTCTGGCCAGAAGTTTGTTCTTTCCATTCACCTAAGAAAAGCTGAACTCTTGGTCTTCAGCAGTGGTAGAATATTAGTTTCTTTTGCCATCATCTCCAATATTGACACGGTCCAAAGTCTTAAACTTGATCAAATTCTATCGCTGTGGCTAAATACAGAGCAAGGCTTCTCTTCTAATTCACTAAAAGTGCAGACGTTTTTGATACTAAAGTTTTGTCACTAAGGAGACTTTGCTGAAAGCTGTTACAGACAGGAAAAAAAAAAATCCATTTTTAATGAATTCAATCAAGGAGGAGCAAACGGAAACACCAAATGGCAAATACTGGGGTTTTTTTTGTCCCCCAAACAATTACAACATTATTTTATGTGAAATCTGTTCTGTAACAATGCGAGAAAATTAGTGTGTGTTCTATTCAAAAGATACTGCAGGATGGATTAACATTTATGATCCAGAGTTCAGCGACTTGGATGTTTTCATTTTCTTTTTTTTTATATTAATTGGATTTTCCAGTATACACTGAAGTGGTAAAATGCATTTAATCAATATGCTTTGGGACTAAATTAGCAAAGTACTAATTTTGTTGTGCAAGGTTATATTATGTATTGTACATTTTTAATCACAGTATTCTCAGTTTATTTCTCATTTGCGAATCTTATGATCCCATTGTGTATAATGCAAAGAGAATGGAGAGTCAGAGGAAGCCTCATGAGTTCAACTACAGAGAGGAGTGCTTTCAAAGCGTTGGGTTTATTAGCTTCTCATCCTAACCTGAGCAGTTTGACATGAAATTGTTACACAGCCACACTGCTTGCCGGTTAGCAAGAGCTGCAGTAGCTCATCCAGCGTTGTGTCCTAAATTTTAATAAACTTTTTCTAAGGAAAGATGCCTGCGGAAGAGATGTGGTAGGCAGCTGTTTCAGGGAAGCTGACCCTAAATGCTTCACCAGTCCCAGGTGTACCCCACATCCTTCAAGGGTCATGTGGCAGAGGAGCAAAGAGACTAGAAAGCAGCCCCAGTGGGCCTCACCAGGATGGCCTGGTGTTCATTCAGCTGGGAGAGGAAAAGGACAAAGAATCTGCCTGCACTGCTCCACAAAGGGAGAAAACTTCCACTAAATAGCAGAATGGTGAGAAAAGGGCCAAAGAAGCCGCCTAGATCAGACAACAGATACTCCTGTCCCTGAGAAGGAGAGTGGAATGGAGTATCCTAAAGGGCAGACTGGCTGCTGGGGACAGGGAGCAAGGACACCCACCCCTGCTTCAACCTGATCCCTATGGGAGGAGTGGTTGGGAACCTGAGAGAATGATGAAGAAGGAGGAATCACCATGGCTATAGATGAGGTTCCCAAATATTTGTATCACATTTGTGCATTACAAGACTGTGGCAAGTTTCACCCAAGTCAGCTGTGCTCAAAAGATCACGTTCTTTTGAACGATTCTGAGCACATTTTATTCTGACTTGATGCTTTTATGCTAAAATATAAAGCGTGCCAGTACAGAGTTACCAGGTTGAACAACTTTTAACCATATTATCATAGAATCATTCAGGTTGGAAAAGACCCTTGGGATCACCGAGTCCAACCATCAGTCCTACTCTACAAAGACCTCCCCTACACCACATCCCCCAACACCACACCTCAACGACTCTTAAACACATTCAGGGATGGGGACTCAACCACCTTCCTGGGCAGCCTATTCCAGGGTCTGACCACTCTTTCTGTGAAAAATTCTTTCTGAATGTTCAGCCTAAACCTACCCTGTTGCAGCTTGAAGCCATTGCTCCCTCTCATTCTATCGCTAATTCCCTGTGAGAAGAGACCAGCACCAACCTCTCTACAATGTCCCTTCAAGTAGTTGTAGAGAGCGATGAGGTCTCCCCTCAGCCTCCTCTTCTTCAAACTAAACAGTCCCAGCTTATTAAAATAATACCGGATCTGTGTTGCAGGGCTACAGCCTTTTTGATCCAATGCCAGGATCCCAAAAGTCAGCTTAACTCTGATCTGATTCATGCCATGGGCTGAAAAGCATGGCTGTGCTTTACACAAAAACAAGGCAGGAAAGATAGACCTCTTCCATTTAGCTGGGATCTTCCATTGGTTTAAACCCTGAAAATCACTATACGTTCCTGAACAGGATTCTGCATCTGGCAAGGGAAACCGAGGCAGCTGGTGGGGGATCATCAATGGGACAAATTTAGTATTGAAGTAGCACCTTACCTTCCTCTAGAACATATCTCCCTTCTCTCTTTGGAGCACGACATTTGCTTCTTTAGCCCGCAATTTTCTGTCACCTTCGCTCAAAATAAAGAAAGTGACATTTACGGTGCAACACCACTAAAGGAAAGGCTACTCTCAAGATTCATTTTAATCTGAGTCTTTTCAAAGGGGAAAAAAAATATTTAAAAAAAACCCAGGTTGCTTTGGCAACAGCCTAGGGCTGGCACTGCAGCCCTGTTCCTGAGCAGGCATGGGGCCACTGCAGTACGGTGCCTGCAGCACTTCTCAGGGGGTGGCTCTTCTCAGCATCACCCTCTAACCACAGGCTGTACCCGAAAGGCACACGGAGGTCTTAACTTTAATGGGTCAGGATGGAAAGTAATGATTTGCTCAGTAGTGGAGAACCAGTGTTAACTGTCTAAAATGGTGTGAATGGCTCAGATGTTGAAGGGCAGTCTATCAGGCACCAGACAGTATTATCAGGATCACCTGTCTGTCAGCTGCATTACCTGCTTTCCCCTGATTCATTTGTTTTAAAGGAGTCATTGGGTTTACTTCAAACAAACCCAGCAACCAAAACAAAGCAAAACCAGCTCCTTGCTAAGACCTTAAGAGGAAAGGCGAAGAGTAACATATTTAAACATAAACTTGAACAGAAAGGTTTAAAATTTGCAACTGACGCTGTGCAGCGAGGAGATAAGAGCCTTCCAGACAAGTTAAAATGCACAGATATGCCAATCAACCCCAGATAGATTCAAGGGGTGGTGAACACAGATTACTCACATTACACCAGGCTATCTCAAGTTACTCAAATGACATAAAGGGATACAATAATCACACACTTGTCTCATTGTGTCAACTTTTTAACAGGGGAAAAGCCATTGTCCACTTCAAGAGGAAACAGCAAAGCAAACCAGATCAGATTATTCTCGAGTGAATTGTCAGGTTGAGGGGGTTTTCTACTTATCTGATACTAGCGCAGACACCGATAGCAAACAGCTCACCTGACTGCACACAAGGGCCCATTCTCAAAGGCAAAAAAAGCAATCTGTCTCAATTATAAAAAAACAAATTAGGCAATCAAACTGGATATTTGCCTTCTTTTTTAAGACAGCCACCCTATAAGGGGGTTGCTGTGACGTACCTGGACCATCTTTGCTGGGGTTCAGCTGCCCAGCAAAAATAGACAGTGGAAAAATATCAGACCAGTGTTGCCTGGGATACAACCCCGGTGCCCTCAGGCAGACAAAATACCCACTTAGAATGGGGTGAACACTGGGAAAAACTATTATGGGACACCTGGGAAAAGAAATTTTTCTTGTTGCCTACAGGTCTTTTACATTTATTCCTCATAGCATTCATGGCGCGGACACTGAAACTGGCTGCTGGGTGGTATAAAGCTATTTGGGGTGAGGAAAACAAAGATTCAAGGTCGTTAATAACAATGACAAACTATTAGCTGTAAGTGGGCATGAACTCTGCTCTCTCTGAGCACTCTAAGGTACCAAATACAAAGCCTGCTCAGTCCAGCTTTGCATTTAAGGGGATTGCACTTTAAGACGTGGATTTTAGCACAGCATATATGCACAGCTTCAGCCCAGGAATGACATGATGCAGTGTCAGCTCATATCAAGTGAAAACTTTGAATTAGCTTCAGAGGGCATTGGATCTGCTCTTTTCTGTCTGTAAAAGGCACATGATACTATTTTCTTTAACCAGCTCTCCAAGGATGCTGACACAGTCTAGAGAAGAGCTGACCTTCTAAGCTAGTAAGAGGGCCACTGATGAACTAACCTTTCTTTTTAAAGGTCTCTCCTGGCTTTGTTACAGTCCATGCCTTCCTACACAGCAGGTACCAGCTGGACACAGCAAGGAAACCTTGGGTTTAAGAGGCACTCAAGACGTTTCACACCACATCCTACACTGGGCCATGCTCACAGTGCCTGTGCACTGAAGACAACGAATCAATTGGGGTTTTGTCCAAGAAAAATTCCTTTGGGGGGATTAAAAATGATAAAGCTAAGAGGCTTTTCTTGATAAGAAGCGACAGTCGGCTACAGATCAAAGGACTAGAGACTGTTTTCACTTGCAGTCCCCGCCAACTGGTCCCTTAAAGGATCACACCTGATCAGATCACAGTATAAAAGCTACATTCATTTTTCCTTCTGAAAAAGGAATTCTTTTAAGTATCCAAGCAAACCCTTACAACTACAAATTAATGTCAAGAGAAAAAAATTAATATTTCTAATGCAAAAATAAGTTCATTGTCAATACCAACCATTTTGGTGCGCTTTTGAGTATCTTTCTTCTAAACTTGATGTACCCCTCAAACCTGATCAAGCTGTTAAGAAGTTGTGGACTCCTTTTGCTCTGGATAGGAAAGCCAATGGAGTAGCAACAGCACAACTAAGAAGACAGGCTGTACTTTATGGCCTTGCTCTCTTCAGTTTTCTCCAATAATGTCAACTTTATAAGAAAGATGCAGCCACATTCTTCAGTCTTTCTCCAAGAGATCTCTCCTGCCAGGACTACTCCTTGATATAAAAGCGTGGTGCCTTCGTGTGCCCCCAGAGTCTTAAGGCTGTTCTGAGTCCAGTGGAGGTTGTACCACAGAGCCTCACTGAACTGGGGGCTAAGTGACTTTCCCCCGTTGCTACTCCACCTTCAGGTATTTAAGTGCATATTTCACTGTCTCAACCACAATAACAGCAGACTTGTGTTTGGGCTTTTTTTCAAAGCTTGTGGTAATTTACAACCACACATCTTAGAGCAGAGCCCTAAATGTAAAGTCCAGCAATGTGAAGATGAAGGTAATTAGTAATTGGAACTTCTGCGTTCTCTGAATCCTCATGTTCCCGGAAAAAACATTACCACAGCACTAAAGCAGAGCAGATAATAAGGCTTTTTCTTGACACCACCAAACTGTCTACATCCTAGTCTGAACAGCTTTTGCAGTTTTAATTTTCTCCCTGCACCTTATAAAACAGGAAATATTTTCTGTGGTTTTAGGCCACACGGTGTACAGAAGTTGTGTGAGACTGCCCCCGAGGCTTCTGCGTGTTATCACTTCAAAGGCACTGATCTTTTTTTAAATGTCCCTTTTGACAACTCAAATCTCTGAACTGGAAGTTGAAATTGGCTAAACTGAGATCTGATAATCGGCAGTTTTACTTCCAGCCGCATCCTGGGCTTGCAGTAATAAAAGCAGTGATTATCTTTGATATGGTTGATGATGTTAGCAGGATAGTGGGCATTCCAGCTGCTTAATTTAATT
Source organism: Nycticryphes semicollaris (assembly GCA_013400055.1). NCBI lineage: Eukaryota > Metazoa > Chordata > Aves > Charadriiformes > Rostratulidae > Nycticryphes > Nycticryphes semicollaris. The sequence continues at coordinate 423,678 of VXBJ01002543.1, read as the reverse complement.
TCAAATCCCAGTGATAGCATCTAATGGCTGCTGCTTAGCTAGTGCTACAGATTTCATTTTGTAGTGACCATTGATACTGTCAAGGTAACTTTATGTTCTCACCTGACTGCAGAGTCCCAGCAGAAGATCACTCACCAGATAACCACAGTATTTTTAAAAGGCAGTCTAGATCACTTGAATTAAAACCTCGATACTGATTAAGAGAGTATAAAATCTGATCCCCCCAAAATCTCTTGATATTTCTAATAAATTAGGAACACAGATTATAAAATGAAAAATACAGAAAGCCAGAGACCATTGTGCATTATGAAATATCAAACTATCTTGTTGAAGGTAAGACTCTACATAGTCACAGAATCACAGAATGATATGAGGTTGGAAAGGACCTCTGGAGAACATCTAGTCCAACACATCACCAAAGCAGGTCCTCCTAGAGCAGGTTGCACAAGAACTTGTCCAGGTGGATTTTTAATGTCTCCAGAGACAAAGACCCCACCACCTCTCTGGGCAGCCTATTCCAGGGCTCTGCCACCCTCAAAATGAAGAAATTCTTCCTCATGTTTAGATGGAACTTCTTATGTACAAGTTTGTGCCCATTTCCTCTTGTCCTGTCACTGGCCCCATCCTCTTGACACCCACCCTTTAAGTACTATAGGTCTTAATCAGATCCGCCCCCCCTCAACCTTCTCTTCTCCAGACTAAAAAGACCCAAGTCCCTCAGCCTTTCCTCATAAGAGAGATGGTCCAGTCTTCTAATCATCTTGGTGGTCCTCAGCTGTACCCTCTCCAGCAGTTCCCTATCCTTCTTGAACTGGGGAGACCAGAACTGGACACAGTACTCCAGATGGGACCTCACCAGGGCAGAGTAGAGGGGCAGGATTACTTCCCTCAACCTGCTGGTCACACTCTTCTTAATGCACCCCAGGATGTCATTGGCATTCTTGGTCACAAGGGCACATTGCTGGCTCACATTCATCCTGTTGTTCACCAAGACTCCTAGGTCTTTTTCCTCAGAGCTGCTTTCCATCAGGTCAGCCCCTAACCAGTACCAGTGCAGGGGGTTATTCTTCCCCAGGTGCAGGACCTGACACTTGCCCTTGAATTTCATCAGGTTCCTCTCTGCCCAACTCTCCAGCCTGTCCAGGTCTCACTGGATGGCGGCACAGACTTCTGATGTATCAGCCACCCCTCCCAGTTTTGTGTCATTGGCAAAACTACATTCCTCATCCAGGAATCCATTTCATCCAGGTCACGGATGAAAATATTGAAGAGAACTGGACCCAGTACTGACCCTTGGGGGACCCCACTTGTTATGGACCTCCAACTAGATTCTGTGCCACTGATCACAACCCTCTGAGCTCTATCTTGCAGCCAGTTTTCAATCCACCTCACTGCCCATTCATCTAATCCACATTTCCTAAGCTTACATATGAGGATGCTGTGGGAGACAGCATCAAAAGCCTCGCTGAAGTCAAGGTAGACAATGTCCACCATCCTCCTGTCATCTAAGGCCCTGCTACTTTATACTTCTATCTCTTTACTGAGACAATGAAGAAAGACGCATTAGGATACATTAGAAATCAGTGTCAGTGTCCTGCATTTCCCAGTGGATGTCAGGAAAAACAGATGCAGTCAGGCCACAGGCCATCAATTTCCCCTCTACTCTTTTGTTTATTGCACCGCCTTTTATAAGCTGAGATCTATCATCATCACTGGGAATAGTTTTGCTTTTCCATACCTATATACTGCAAGTCCATCAGAACTATCCTAAGCTCTCCAGGGATGCCAGAATATAACACTGGAAAAAGGATTTAAAATAAAAGGCAGAAAAATTGTCTGAGTTTCTCAGTGGTGGGACTGAGCATAATGGGATGGCAGAGCAGAGGGAAGCAATGTTTGATTGCTTTTTTTTTTTTTAGGTTCAAAGTCTCTAATTGACACTAACTACAACATTGTAATATCTAAACTAATTCATCAGCATCTGAATGAGCCTGGCCTCAATTCCGCCAGCTGAGTCAGAGGACAGAAGTGCTGAACTTTGTTGTTACAAGAGAAAATAGGATTTTCATTCTTTTATTTTGTTTTTATTGCATTTACCTGGCACAGGGCAGACATAAGCACCCCTTCTCCCTCTCAATTTCCATACCTATTGCCAGTAACTTGCTTTCCTTCCATTGTGGTCGTTATCTTTGAAGAGCTGAAACAGCCATGAGAGTTGAGCCGCTAATGAAGACATACTGACTTTCAAAACCTTTCCAAAACACAGTGAGTTTGTTCAGAGGTCTCTATTTCAGGAGGCCTTATTCAGCATTACAATTGCCAGGCCCATTTCTTAGTCACTCCAGAAAACTGGATTAGAATCAAAGCCCAAGATCACAAACTAAAATAACGACAAAAGTCTTTGCCTCATCATTTGTGGACACCGCAGGCAGAAAACAATTCGGTTGCCAGATCAACACTGAAACTTCTGAGCTTCCCCAGCAGACTAGTATGGGGGAACTCACATGCCATCCATCTCTTGTTTGTATCAGCAGTCCCCAGGATTCACAAGTACCAGGGTATTTCTGAGAATACATTTTTTTCCTCACTGTTGCGTGCCTGCTTTGTGTCTCTGTTAATATTCCCAGTATTAGTTATTATCCTTCAGTTTCATGGATAGAAGTGAGCAGACCCTTGTAGACCAGAACAGAAAGTCTGAAATTTTGAAGGGTATCTACTGTCAGAAGAGTCTGAAAGGGACACACATACTACAAAAGCAGAGAAATCCCCCAGGTTGGCAGGTTCATACTATGATTTTTGTCAGGCATGCTACAACAGAGAGATGCAGATTCCTAGAAAGACGGTGATTGCCATCATCCTGAAGTGAGGCATCCCCCCTATTCCCTGTTTGGTCCAGGAAAGGCAACTACTGGAGATAGGCTGGACTATTTCTATCATCAGCATCCTGATTTCCAACACAGCCTATTCCAGAGTGATCCCAGAGTTTGAAACGATTTATTGTGCTAGTACAGTAGAAGCTCAATGTTCCTCTCAATTACCTGGTCCCTGAAGTAATTCCCTTTCTGGAATGAACAAATGAATGCGTGAAGAAGAAGGAAAGAAGAAGAAATTAGGAAGAAGGACAGTCCAAACTCAGAATAATCCAGAAAAAGAAAAACTGGCCAGTTACAAACAACCTGCCGGTCCTGGTTTTGTAATTATGCAGAGTATAATTAAGAGATTAAATAGATGCCTATAATTAAGAGATGAAATAGATGCAATGTGGTTGTGTGCCACTGCTCTGGGCACAGTGTCCTTGCACCACATCCCACAGCACTGGATGTAGCCACCTGGGAACTGTAGTTTCTATTAGAGAATAAAGATAAAGGAAGATACGGGCAAAATAGAAGGGAATAGAAAAATGGGTAAATCCTGAACTGCTAAACAAACACAAGCGAAGTCCTTCTGGGGCAGCACAGGATCTCTTTTTCCAGTGTTATGCTGCTCTTAAGCAAGATGTGGAGTGTAGCATATTTAATGAGATAGAAAAAGCAGAAGTGAAAGATGTTTATCTTTGCAAGCTGTCAATCAACCTGACACAAAAAAGAGAGGCTCCCATTCCCTGCACAGGACTCTGGTTCAGCAAGTTCAGTTTGACAAAACCCGCTTCTAGTCCAAATGGGAAGAAAGAAATACAGAGGTTTGAGAGACCAGAGGAGGATGGACTATTTTAGGCTTTTGAAGCTCTCCTGAAACAGGAATGGAAAACGGAGTATAGAAACTGTATTATGGAAAAGGAATGTATTTTTCTCCATTTCCTTCCATCCTTTAAATATACTTAATGCTACATGTTCTATTAACCTCTTCTGAACTGCAGCCTGCTGATTTGTTGAAATAAAGATGCTGCTGTACCCTGCTGCTGTTCCAATATATGATAAAAGCTGATAGTTCTCATAGAAAACCCTGCTGAAATCATTAGCAGTCTCCCTGAGTAAGGTCTGTGTCAGGTAGTGACAAATACTTTCTAAAAGGGAGCTTGAAATTAAAATACCTCTTTTTAAATGTGTCCATATGTCTGTGTACTATAAGTAGAGAAAGATTCTTTGCCGGGAACCTTTTTGACCTGAGAGGCTAAGGTAGGAAGTAAGTAAACAATGAGAAAGGGAAGAAATCTTATTTGCGGGAAGAACAAAGTAGGTAAGGAAAATACTTCAGTTGCTTAATTCTTGGTCTAAACCTGTTTCACTTGCGTGCACGTCCAGACCTTTGCATGCACCAGTCTTTGCTAACTCCTCAGCCCTTGTTGTGCAAGCGCCGAGACATGTGCAGTGCTCTCACCGCTCCAGCATGGGAGCTGGCTGCTACAGTGACCTTGGCAGCTGAAGGACCCAGATGCCCAGCTCCAGGATGAATCTCTGCAGCAGTGTCACAGGGTGTCAGCTCATCTTCTCTAGTCTCCCCTCCTTGGCTTTGCTGACAGACCTGCCTGTGGGGTCTGGTGTGGGGTCAGCTGCTGCTGTGCCGTTCTGCCCTCCTTGAAGTCACTTTCCTTTGATTTCTGAGGATGAGGTGCGTTCTCTTGACAAGATGCATCTGCAGCGTTTGATTAGGGTAAAAGAAGCGTGTAGGGGGAATATTCCCTATACTTTCCTGTGTAAAAGTATGCTGGCTGCCTGTAGCCCAACTGGTTTCCAAATGACAGATGAAACAGTCTTCTAGGAAGCGGAGAGGCAAAATTCTGAAGAATAACTGCACATAGATCTTTCTTTTACCAAAAGTGAAATAGCCTACTTTTTTTATTTCATGATTTAATCTATTTACTGGGAGTAACATAATAGAGATGTTAAATAAAATTTAATAGGCTAATAAAAGCCAAGTATGATAGAGGTATAACATGCATGTTTATTATTAAAAGCACCATTACCAAAAAATTGCTTATTTTAATACTTTCATTTGAAATAGTGAATTAGTAATAGTAAAAAAATGATACAAATGCTTCATAGAGTCTTCTTTGTATCTGAGGAAGGGTCTATGAATATAAAAGCGTATCAGGGCCAAATCCAGAAAGTCTTACTCAGGCAAAACTGATTTTAGTGGAAATAAAGCCTGACGGACTAAAGGATTTGGTCAGTAATTTATGGGACCCTTATCTCTGATCCACCTTCTAGGAATGCTAGCTTGTGGTACAGAGCAGTGTAATATGCTTAAATATCTATGATTAATTCGGGTAATCTGGTTTATAGAGCCCGCTTATGTAAATGAAAAGGATTTACCTTTATGTCTGAGATGAAAAAAAATATACATCAGATACAGTGAACCACATATTACAGAAAATGGCCTGGCTGAATTGTATTAATGTCTCAAAACTGTTGAGAAATGCTGTATCTTCTCCTTAAGCCAGTAATCATAGTACCTACAAATTGCATATCTTATCCTACTTCACACATACGCCGAAGTGGGCAGCGGCTGTTTTGAAGGCAGTATATCTCTAATTTGTACTCCTTACAACACGCTTTTCAAAGCATAACAGAGAACTGCAGTTAAAGACTTTTAAAATGAGGAGAGGGCTGTTAGGGATTAATGCTTTACCTGGTAAATGGAGCGGAAGTCAACTATCAAAGAAAAACAGCACCATTCCCGTGGTCCAGTCTTAAGGACTGAAGGTTTTAATGTGATGAAGTGGTAATTCAGTTCAAAGTATAAGAGAGACTTCGGACTGAGAACTCCCTTTGTGTATCTGCCCAGCAAGAGCTGCAAATTTACAAATAATAACTAGAGGAGGAACTAGTGTGATCATCTTGTAAGACCCTCTCCATAGCACAGAAGGTCTTTGAGCTAGTTCTTGTTTGAGAACCAGATGGTCTTCTAGTTTACAAACCACCTTCCATCTCCATCGGCACATGGAAAAAATTTCACCAACTTCAGCAGAGCAGCTCTAAAGACACAGATCCTTGATAAAGGATTCCTACTGGATTCACAATTTTCCCAATACAACAAGAAATTCTCTGAACCACCTTTTCCTTTTTTCTTCAGCATATGGCACAGCCATGTTCCTTGCTGGCACCACTAAGGGGTCTTTGAGACACGTGCCATTTAGAACATCCTTCAGACTGTTCAATTTCGTGCTTTGAACAACCCTCCACATTTTCCTTGCAGCAGCAGCAAGGACCTTAACGCTACGCTATAAATATGTACATGTTAGACTACCGATTGCAAATAATTATGTACACATGAAAAGCTACCAAATATCAGCCTTTTCCAAACACAATTCTGTTACTACAGGCAGATCCCAGCTCTAGAAGAAAAGCTTGGTAATTTGCCCTGTGTAACGCACAATCATTTAAAAAATAGAAAGACAGATGTGATTTTGAAGGAAAACTACAAGTTCTACAGCTTCAAGATGAGAGCAGACATCAGGAAAAAGAAGCGAGGAGCAGGAGTTCTAGATCCAGCCTGGACAAAATAAAATCTAATTTATTTCACCTACCATTAGTTGAAAGATAGCTCTGCCCTGCAGTGTTTCTGAGACAAAAAAAAAGATAATATGGTTGGGTGCAGTTAGACTAAAATAGACTTCAGCAATATAAAGTTTATGCTAATATTCTTTACCCAGTGTAAATTATTATATCCACCACACCTTGCAATACAAGGTAATCCCCATAGCCAAAATCAGTTTGTCACATTTAGCAAAACAATGTAAATCCAAAAAGACATACAAAAAACCCAAAAGCTCTCATTTCATACTGAAGCAAAATCAACACCCTCAACCAATAGAGACGTTCATAAAGAGATAAAACACCTCAAAGCAAAGCATCTGCGTTTGTGCTGCTATTTCATGTCAAGGCAATTACAGTGATGTTATTAGGAAAGATCAGGGAGGGAGCAGTGTTGTCATATAGGAAGAAGAGAAAACAAACCTTTAAGCAATCATGTAGAGCATGCAGAACATCTTAAAGCTGGTGAAGGAACAAAGCTTAGCACTGTCAGGGTATTGATCTGTTCCAGAAGGTGCAGAGTTCTGCACCACTGTGATTGCCTTCCCTGCTGGGTTTAGAGAGGGCTGAAAGAATACAGTATTGATCTGGCCCAGTTCCTGAGAAGTTACTTAGTGATAAACACGGACTCCAGTCCACCAGCGCTGAAGGCAAACTTGCAAAACAGCACAGCTCTGTTGTGCACACAGCGCCTGACATGCAGATAACAAAGCACAGGCAACACCAGTACCTGCTGCATTGTAGCAGAAAAGTAGGGGTGTCCACTGGCAAGCATGTAAGAAGAAGATTTGGCTGCTGTGCCCATTTTTTTCCCATTCAATTATCATAAGGTTTCTGGAGAACGTAGGGTATTTATTATTTATTCTGCATTCAGGAAATAAAGTAGATAAGGGGGCCTCTTAGTTGGAGCCCAGCAGAACTAAAATCTAACATTCTTCATTGAACAAAAAAGTTTTCCCTCTGTTTCTTACCATTCACTGTAATGCTGGGGGAAGACCAAAGAATGCTTCTAAATTTCTGTTACAGATGGAAAAACACTCTCCTCATTTATTTTCTTCCCTATGGGTCAAGCCTCATGGATCTGTAATACCTGGGCATTCAAGAGACAGCATTTCTACTCTTAAGTCCCAAAAACGATGCTGTCCTGAAGAAGTAAAATTCATGTCAGTAACTACACATGGAGAAAAAGGGAGCATGTACCTGCATTTGCAGCCTTTGCAATTGCATCCCCTTTCTGGTGTCATCATGGCTCAGCACCAGTTGCACAGCAACATTGCAAACAGGGAGGGCGAGAAGAAAGAGATTTTAAGCCAGGCTAATGAGACTACAAACTTCAGTCATCTAAACTGCAAAGATATGATGGGTTGTAAATGCAGCTCTACAAAGTATTACAAAACCTAAGCGTGAGGAAAAAAAATAAGCCTGTCCTATGGAGTCCTCAGCAGTTGACTCTTGTCCTCTCTTAGGCCTACCTCAAAAAGAAAATTGGCAAAGATGAACTGAACCACCTTCTGTGAGATTCTGTTGGCTTGTTGTGAGTTGTGGGGGTTTTTTTTCTGTGGTCATGCTGAAGACTTCTGGGGATTCCTTGAACTTTTATTGCCTTAAGCCTGAATCTCTTCATGTCTGATTCTGATCATCAGCTTGACCCTGGGAACAACACCAGCTGCAGGATTTCCCCGCATGTCGATGCTGGACCCTGCCCCCGGGAGCCCAGGCTTCTATCTTCATGTTTTTACACACAGCCGAGAACCACAGTCACTGGGTCAAATTTTCACAAATGGTGAAGGCACTGAATTTCCAAAAGGATTACTGCTGGGCTGCACAGGCCCACTCCCAGAAGGCCCTTGAGAGAACGATTGCCTGTTTTCTCTCTCCCTTGCACAGGTGCATAACCTCACCTGCGTGCCCCATCTCTTCACACTAAAAGAATTTCCCCTCCAGGCTCTGTCAGGTCTGCTGAATGATGCTCCATCTTTCTGCTGAGGAGACACAGATCTTTTATCACATCACTTCTGCAAACAGTGCACATACATTTTTTATTTTAGGCAGGTTTTTTTTTCTTTTCTTTTTCCTTTTTTTTTTTGTTTTTCGCAACTCTCATCACTGAGAACAAAAGAAAACTGTTTACCAGACATGGGCACCTGGCTCGGGTTTTGTTTTCCTCTTTTATTCTCTGAATTCAACTCTGTTTTTAAATAAAGAGATGCAGAAGAAGCAGCAGACCTCCTGGGTCAGCCGGGTCAGCCTTCTCTATCGAGCAGGATTTTCCCATACACTCTGACCCCCTCAAGGATTTTATCTAGCCTGTTTTTTGAACACCTCTAATGATGGTGACTCAGCTACCTCACTAGGCAGCTTATTCATCTGTCTAGCCTAATTGCTCTTAGCGTCATTTTGTTTTCCTTTGTATGCAACATTAAATTTTCCTTTTTTATTTTTAGACCATTCCTCTATCAAGGCTGGGGGAAGCAACAAAAAATTGATGCCTCAAAAAAAAAAAATCAACATTCCTTCCAATTGCTAATATCTGCAAAGCATGGCAATACAATTGTCATGTCTTTCTAATTGATTAGCCTATGTGTCAGCTGTACATGGTTTGTTCAGTGAAAGCATCAATGAAAATAACAGCTGCAGAAGTCCTGGCACCACTGTTGTCCTGCAGGAGCAGGGATGGTATTCTCAAAATAACTTCACATAGATAGAGGAATGGAATGTCTAATAGTCAGATCTCCACATGTTGAAGAACAACACTGGGAAAGACAACCAAGCATAAGGGCAAGTAGATTCTGCTTTGGTAATGATGGACCAAGTCTTCAGTTCCTTCCCACCAAAACACTTAATTCCCTTAATTCTTGAATCCAGGGAGTAGCATCAGGAGAGCAGTTGGTAAGGTAATAAGACATTGGGACAGCTTTGCAGCTGAGAAAGATTGGGTCTCTTGTTCCATGAGTGGAGATACCACTCATCCTCACAAACCGACACAGCCGAAAAACTGCTAAAGGATTAACAGAGCACACAAAATTTGAGGAACTCTATCAAAGAATTGCAAACTAGTATCCCCAAATAGTAACACAGATTGCTACCAGCTGGGACTCTTCCAGCAAGAGTCAGTAGTCTGCGGCCTGGTGGTGACATAAAATGGCATAAAGCAGAGGTGGCTCTGGCTGGCACCTGCTGCATGATCAGAGATGCATTTGTAAGAGATTCCATGCTCTCTCTCAGTTTTGAATTCAGGAAGAGCTGGGCAACGCTGCTTCATACAGGGATGTAAGCTATATCCAGTAACCTTCTATCCGTGAGCTTAATCTCTAGTTTTGAAATAAAACTATAGCTTGGCCCAAGAGTGCATGGTCCCAGCTTATAATACTGATTAACATTAAGGTAGAGAGCTGAAGAAAAGCCAATTACCAATAGGCATTGACGAGTATTTTATTTTATTTTTTAAATTGTTTTATTCTTCAGATCATGTTGGTTTAACCCTAATTTTTATGCCAAATGCTTAAAACTAGGGTTGGATAAGTTAATTCCTCCTCATTTAAAAATAAAAAAATAAAAATGACCAGAGCTTGAGAAATTGAACTTGTGTAAATATTACTTAGTTCTGTTCCACTTTTGAGAATCCATAATGGATAAAAAGAGAAAGGGAGAATTGATCAAAAGGGACAGGGGAGAGAGGAGAAAGGGTGAAAAATGAAGCCAAGTGGCAAAAGAAAATAAATATATGGTGGCTACAGACAGAGGAAAATGCTCAGGTAAAGAAAAAAAAAAAAAAGAAGTGTCCTAGTGCAGAGAAGTGGTTATCACAGGCACTTACACATTAGGTGTTCCTTGTATCTCAATGTGAGTACCAGCTGAGCAACTTACTTAAGCACATGCCTAGTTTTAAGCTAGCAGTCCTCCTTAAGTCAATTAGTTAGGCTCCCACTTAAGTACTTTACAGAATTCAAGCTGCAGAGCAGGGCCTTTCTTCCAGCTAAGAGACTATTTTGAAAATCCTCTTGATAAAAACACACATCTAAATTCCTAGGTGTTAGAGCAGGAGGTGTAAGTGCTATTGAAGCGGAAGGCTCATAGGGAGAAGCATGCTCTGCCATCCCCCATGCTCCCCCCCAAAAACCAAACAAACTCTGAGAGGTTTGTGAAAACTGTAGGACAAGGACTAGAACACCCTTTTGTCCCTAATTTATTTCATGTTAGAGGGGTGGCAGATCAAGAGACTGGTTTGCGTAAACAAAGAGGATGCTCTACTGTCTCTGCAGTACAATGTTTTATACAATAAGAGAACACTAACAAGGGCCTGATTATTTTTTCCTCTTGTTCTTCATTAAGTTTATTTTACCAGTCTTGGCATTCTAAGAAAAATTCAAGGACTGTATTTAAAGCCCCAGAGGGGAAAAAAGGCAAAGGGGAGCACAGACTTTTCCACGGCCACTAAATGAGAGAAGGGCAGAGTTGCAGTGGAGTTACTGAAGTGAACAACCTCGATCTGACCAAGAGGAGTCATTTAATTTTAGGTACTCCCCAAAGGTTTTATTCCTCCTGGCTGCCGGGCCAGGAATGTCAAGCGTGTTGAGATGGGGCACCCTGGAAAGTGCCGAGCCTGAAAGCCAGCAAACAGGTTCCGCATGACTGCTGTTAGGTCTGGGAGCCTCCACGGAGAGCTGAACTCTTTGACCAGATAGGTGTGAACCAAAGAGGGGACTGGGTCATTTCTTTTCAAAGTTTTCTTTGCTTTACAAAGGCTTAAAGAATTTTTTTTTTTTTTTTATTCCAAGAAGCTCCAAACCTTTGGTTTGAAAAGAGGAAATTAAAACAAAAAGTAGAAGCACTTTCTCTTTACAAATAAACGACACAACAGGGAGAGACCCAGCAGGGGAATTAAAGCCCTTATTCTGACTGATCCAGCAGCATTTTTCTAGGCATTCGCTAGACTTGAAACAATAATGAAGTTTGTCACTATGTATGTCATAGAACAGATATCTCTAAACCTTAAGGTTTATAAACTGTAGTATCTGTGGGGAAAGAATTGCCTTCTGCTATGGATATACATAGCACCAAGTACAACAAGGTCTAGCTCTTGACAAAGGTCTCCAGCTGATGTTGGAATACAAATAACTAATGGGAACAAGATGGAAATTGTGCTCTAATCCTCCCAGTGGCTATTGTGTAACAAAATGAATAGGGACCTTAGGAGAAAAGGAACAGAATCATACTCTCTGAACACATGGCTGCAAATTCAGTATCTAGGTACTGCCAGCGTAGGTCCAGCCCCATCCCCGTTAAAAAAACTGTACAGAAATATGCTTGAATTGTTTTCAATAGCCTAAGCAATCCATGGCTAATTCTTTCTGGAAATGACTATGCATCTGCACAAACACCAATCTGGTGACCATGTCTGTCCCAGCACAGGACTCCTCAAATCTGCTTTCCATGATCCTCTATGTCTCCCTCTAATGAAGCACGTACTTTCCCTGATCCCAAGCCTGAATGGATCAATTTCACCAAAAGCGAGCGCACTGACAACATAAATTGTTAACTTTAGCAATTTCAATAAGTATCTTCCTAAAATTAAATAGGAAAGAGAGATTAATCCAGCCTAAAAACATTGCTCCATTATGTCTGAAATTGAGAAGTGTTACGCTAATTGATATATATATGACCCTAAAAATAATGTTTGCACATTCACTTTTAATTTTAACTTCACCCAAATCTACACAGTTTTCTCAGAAATGCATAGACTTTTTATTGGGTGTTACCACCATACCCAAAGTATTTACAAACATCTCCTTGTCTTTACACACGTGGCTTGACCTAAAATCTACAATAAGACACAATTTTCCCAGCCTACACATTACAATTTTCACATGGCCAAGTGCCACAAGACACATGCCACAATTCTCAGAGCCAAGGGCAGCTTCGTGAATATCTCAGAGAAGGGAAACAACAACAGTGTCACCATTCCCTGGTGGATGGGCTGAAAGGGACATCACAGCTGTACGAAAGTGACTTGACACTGTCTGGAAATTTGTGAGCTAAAAGCCTGCCATGTGGATTAGGCATCATTTGCCCCAGCACTGCTTTGCTACCAAATGCACAAGAGCCTAGTACTGGAAAGGCATTAGAAATGTTCATCGATATCCTTTATGGGTATTTGATGGACCAGTTGTAGAGAATCTGTCAATATTTGCTGCTTGTTTTCAGCACCTTGCCTTATTTCTATTAGAATAGAATTGCCATCACATTTCTGAATATCTATATGAGGTAAGAAAAAGCTAGGACAGAAGACAGCTAAAGCAAAGCATATTGAGATTGCAAGCTCAGTCTTGAATGTGCAGTTAATAAATTCTTCCACAGAAATTCTTGCCCAGCCGTAAGTACTTTCATGAATCCCTCCTATTTTAAAATGCTGAATTTTTCCCTGTGAAATCTGTTTTTAAATTATTTCATTGTGCAAGATGCAGAGTTACAAACTGCTGACGATATGTATGAAAATTAGAAGCATTTATCCCTTGCAGAAGGGACCAGGTTTTAGCAGACAGGGCCATTTGAGCGCATCAGGTAACTTTCAAGGGTTCTTGGTAGTCCCTTCTGATAGAAACACCATAAAAAGTCAGTTTTGAAGGCGAACAGTCATTCATCACAGGACTGAAAAGGCAGTGATCAAAGGTCAATTGCCAATTTTGCCACAAACTTTGTATATAACCTTCAACAAGTCATTTGATTTCCCCGTGCCGTAACTTTTTACTTATGAACTAAAGCTAGCATCTACTTTTTTCTCTTATCTTTGCTTATAGAGACTGCAAGCATTTTAGGGCAGGCCTTGACCAGGACTCCTACATACTACACCACCATCAGACAGCAACCACGGCTCTGAGAACTTACTGAATGCAGGATTTTAATAGACCTGTAGGGGATGCCTACAGCTCAGTGCCTAGGCGTGTGTTTAATACCTGGGGAAAATAAACAAGTTAAAAACTGGAGTGGGAGGGGGTGGAAGGAAGAAGATTCCAATTATCAGGTAGTGGAAGCAGAGTCAATCAGGAGAAGTCATTCTCTATCCTTTCCCCAAAACAATGTAGGTGGTAGTGCAGCAAGTTCTTCAGATTACATCGCGTGATGCGAAGCCACAGTTCAGCTTTCTACATTACTAATAAAAGGTTAAGGTTTCAAGCTATTTTTTAATTTAGATTTGTTGTTTGGTAATTGGAATAAACATTCAAATTTGAGCATCAAATTTCTCATTAGTTTCACATCGATACCTGTGCTGAAACTATGGATCACTGAACTGAGTTTCTCACTGCCCAAGTGAATTCATTAATCATCCTCTCCTAAGATGGGCACATAAGCAGACAGCTGTTCTAAGCAGCTGTCTTCTGATAAAACTCCTAACATGCATACTGCTTAAAGGAAAAAAAAAAAACCAAAACCAAACCACACACACACACACACAGAGTCTACCTTTTCAACAGTCTGCTGTTGTCTTAACTCAAAGATCTACCTGCACTGACAGGTCTGGCAGAGAAAGGAACTGGATCCCCACTCAACAATGCATTCCAATTTGTAAATGGTCACTTTATGGTTACAGACAGAAAGTTTTAAAACCATTAAGACTTAGTTACCACTTCTTATCTGGGATATCATGAGGAAGAAGAAATACAAAACCAGACACTGATGAATGTATTCAATGAACAGGTATAATCTTAAACCACATACAGCTAAACATTTTTTTTCTTTTGTTTACAGTTGCATAGACTAGATTCCTCATCCACCATCGCTATTCTTCTAATAATAGATATTTAGATTTATTTTCATATACCTTGATGGGCTGGGATGAGATAGGCATTATGGTCCACATTAGTCTGCTATTTTCCATTACAGTCAAAACAAGTGCTTAGGTAACTGGAGCTTATCCTATTTAAATATATGCAATCAGGAAATTTGAGATTGCCTTGATGGACCATATAATATTTCCTTTAGAAGCTCCCTGATATGCCATCGTCTACAAGTTCATCCATACAGCAAATGGTCTCACTGGGTAACCTTTCCTAGTTGCGTCACACACACAAAGTAAGGTGAGACCACTGAAAAATATATAAACAAGGACTTTTGAACTGACCTTGTCCAAACTAAGCAACAGACAGGACAAGAATGTATAAACACACCTTGTAATACCTTGAAATCTTTGCCCTATATTAAAATGGGTATTTTATATATTTGGTATAAGGTAAAGTGTAATGAAGGTGGTTTTTATTTTAAAATTGCCAAATTTCTACTTGGTAAAATTGTAGATTTGCTGGAGATTTCCATAACAGAGGCATTCAAACATATAAGGAGAAGGAAACAAAGTCTTTTTGTTGGGAAGAGAGCTTCCCGGCTGCATAAAGTGCCATTAATTCTTGCAAAAATAAAGAAATTAAATGAAAATGAAACTGAAAGTTTCATGTAAGCACGTTCTACCTTCTGTGGAAATTTAGACCAGATTTCCATTCAGTTAGTTCACTTGGAAAACTCTTACTGACCACCATCCTCAGTTTAGGAGATTTCACATGCTCCTTCGTGTTTTACAGGGAAGCTCCAGAATATAGTACCAGTTAGAAGCACGTAACAGAGGAGCTGGGCTGATACAATAGCCCAGTGTTGTTCCTGGAACAGTTTGCTATCAATTACTTCTTGTTACTGAGAATTTGAAAACAGTATAGTGACAAAGGACATTTCCCTTTCCTCCACTTAAGTTACTAAGGCAAAGTTTGGAGGAAGCAGAGATAACTTCAACATCCCTCCTTGCAAACCTTGCCTTGATCATATCTTCAGATGGGCACCGCTACAATAACTTTATTAGTTACTTCCAATGAGCCACTGAGTCTGGAGAAGCCGTGGCTGAGGCAAACATGAGGAGACTGCTGAGGAGGTGTTTCTGGTTCTAAACTGCATAACTCGGACAACTGGTTGAGTTGCCTTCAATGAGACAAGAGAAAGATAATGATGAATTGTTTCTTTGGAACAGCTTACCTGAGTAAAAGCAGCCTGATTCAGACCACTTCTGATTTAAATAACGATAAGCTTAGTTAGTGCCCTGCACTGAAATACTACTGCTTTGCAGAGGCTTTCATAAAATTTCAAACGAAGTCATTCATCCATTCAGCTTTCCAGGGCATCAACCTTTTGTATCAATCCAGATTTTTTCCTTCTGTACATGCACGTTGCTCAAATTTCTTTGACTAGAAGATTTCACATTTCATTATGACTGGGCCAATTCCCAACTCAGCTCCGAATGAGAGCTTTGCCTGAGTGCACACAGAAAGAGACTGAAAGCACAATATTATGTTTCATATCCCCTGAAATAATCAACCCTCATTCTCTTACACAGAGAGGAAATTTGGATCTTGTGACCTCCCTAATCATATTTTCCTTCCCCCAACACGTAATGGCTGTGGAAGGGTCACTATGATTTAAACCACATAAATAAAGGAGAACTATTCAGAAATCTGTACTTTGCTTTTTTCGGTATTAATGATTACTTTTTTCCAACTTATTGCAGGAACTCTGCATCAAAAAATTAATTCTACAAGTAAACATTAGCTTACAAAACCCTAATAACCTGGTTGCTAGATGCAAGATTCAGGAGGAATCACTTCGTACCTTGTAAGAAAAATTCTGTAGTGTCTGTCCTGAACCAAACAATAGTGTGCCGTTTGGTTAAAACCTGCAAAGCTCAACTCTGGTTTTCAGAAGACGATCAAAGAACAATTTCTCATCTCCAATGAAGTCAATAGCAAAACTCACTTTAACTTCAAAAGGCCCAATTCTGATGGTTTTACTCACACTGAATCACTCTATATCTTGTGTAGCTCCACTGACATCAGTAGAAGCAAGCATGAAGTAACAGCTACTGAACCAGAATAAAGATATCAGAATTTGACACAAAGCAATTAGGTTGGGATATATGTATCACTTGGTGACTTAATTCCTAGGTACAACTGGGGGGAGATAAAGCCAATTTTGTTCCATTTTCTAAGTTACAACATTATTTTAATTTAAGCATTTAACATTTTTGCTTCCTAAAAGGAAATACAGACCTCCTTAAATACTGATACTCAGACAATTATCTCTTGAGAAATCACCTGGAGATTTTTTTTAAAGAACCAATAATTCACTCGTCATCTAATTCCCATTAAAGTAATAATTTGTAAAAATGAAAATTACTTTGATAGCTTGACCAAAGCTTGTATCTATGGTTAAACATGTACAGCAGCTTCCTGGATGAGGTAATTGATCAAAATAGTTTGCAAGAGCTTTAGCTTTAACGAAAAATGTCAATATCAAAGGATTTAGCGAAATCATACACAGCAGTTAAAGACAACTCTGCCTCCTGTTGAGAAGGTAAGATGGCTGCACTTGGACTATTTAGCCCCTAAGAAAGGAATTGCTCTACATATCAAATGACAAGGCACAAGAATGAAGCATAAGGTGGCCTGACCTCTTCCCAGCCCATAAAGTCTACCAATTTTAACCATTTTATATGGTAAATAAGTTCCAGCCCCCACCTTCATCTCTGTCGTTTCTTCTTTTACAAATCATGTTACACTTCGAGGTTAGTGTTGTAGTAACAAAACTGTCAAAACCTCTCAACTGGAATCTATGTCCATTGTGCCAGGTATAAGATAAATAGGAAGAATACACTGTCCAGGAGCTTTAAATCTAAAGAGTAAAGACAGAGAAAGTTAGATTTACTGTCCCATTTTAGAGATGGGCATCTAAAGCTTGGAGAGGCTGAACTGCCTAAGGACACAGAAGACACCAGCGACAGCAGCAGACAGTAAGTGAAACCTTCTCCACACAAGGTCCCTTTAATTAAGAATCTGTCTCCTATCAGGACTTTTCATAGGATCCCAAGCTCTAAACTGAATTGTTAAAAAAAAAATCTTTCTAAAGGTGAGTCTCTCCTTGGGCAAGGTGTGTACAACTGTAAAACAGTGCATGTTTAGGCTCCCAAACATATAGGATCCTGGGAATGAAATAGGGACAGAAGAGAATTAATTTCCTTGCCTTTCTTTTTTATTGCTCACACTAATGGAGTTTACAACTTCGAAAATAAAAATAAGCACAATACATAAACCCACATTTTGAAAAGGATACAAAGTGTATCATAGCGATATACTAATCCTCTAATTCCTTAGAGGAGCAAATAACCTTTTCTCTTGATATAGGCATCAGGCATTGATCTGTCACACTGTTTGTTCTAGCAGAGCTCCCAGAGGTGCATTCAGTTTGAAACGTTAAGGCTAGTTCATTAGCCGTCCCTAGCTCGTTTCTCTGAGAGAATCAAGATAATACTGTGGTTAGTTAATGGCTTTCTCTTGTTTCCCCTAGAGCCCGCCTGTCTGAAGCCTGCAGGCCCAAGAAGCTTTCTTTCCCCTTTCCCTTCACTATTAGTCACAGCTGGTAAGGCTTGCAGGAGCCAGGATTGTTTGAAAACAGCCAGATTGCCCAAATGTTTGAATCTCTCCCCTGCAAACAACCGCTTTGGCCCCTGTTGTCACAGAGGAGAGCTCCTGCTTGCACTGCAGTGGGGAGATGAGGGATGGAGAGAAGGGGAACTCCTGATGATCACACCACAAATAGCTCTCCTTCAGAAAAACACCAAATTATTGCAAGTTAAAAAAAAAAAAAATCAAACCCCAAAAAAACTGAATTCATGTCTTGGGGAGCTGCCGAGACATACTATTTCCTGGAAGGCAGAAGGAAAACCAACTGACTGCCTGATTTTCACAGGGAGCTGCTATCTCCAGAATCAGGCAGGCGATGTCACCTGCCTTGCTCTCAAGTTCTGTTGTTTATCATCACAGCTTGGAGGTTGGATAGTCACCGACAAGTATCTCTCCCAGGAGCCATCCCACTATCAGCTCCTAATGGATGGGTACCATTCTGTGTACTTTTGCTTCGTGCTTAACACATTCTGCCCCTCGTCATTCTCACGTAATTACCAAAGCAAACACCACACTGGCAGAGGTTCCAACCAAGCACTACTGCTAGCATCACAAGACTGAATGCGACAGCTTAAAATGTGCTTCTCACTCCTGTTTTTAGCTTGCATTTAGGTTTTTTAAAATTAATATCTGATTCCCATGAAAGCAAGACAATGCCAACGTTGCTGAGTGTCGGATATCTCCAGGCAGATGCAGTCTAAGTTCCCTTTACAGGGAGTAATTCTATCAACGTACTTCGGCGCTGATCTGCAGTATCCCCTGCTATTCTGGTGCCTTACTCTTTTATCTAGACATTCAGCACTCGTTGCTGTGTTACCAGACACTGCCAGTCATGAAAGACTGCATGATGATTTTATCTGCCTCCTAGGATATTACCCATTGGGGAACAAACTTAGACTTGTAAATGTTCTCTCTCACCAGTGCTTTAATCCAGACATTTAGAGATGCTTTTGCTCTGCAAGCAAATAGCACCGAGCTATTTACAGAAATCCTGCTGAAGTTAGCAATAGACAGAGCGGTGACCACCAGATAAAGCCTAGTCTGAAAGACCACTGGTTTATATTGACATGGAATATTTTTAATTTTTTTTGGTAACAGCAAGTATACCCTCTCCCAACAAAATGTAACCTCGCAAAGAAGCTGCTTGCTTAGAGGTTTATGATACTGCTGAGTGAGCCCATGTGTGGGCTGTTAGCAAAAGGAACAATGCCTCCCCATCACTCCCCTCCTCTGCACGAGGGGTGGTGGTGGTTGGTCTTGCACCTTCTCATAGACACATAGTCCAGCAGAAAATTATATACTACTTCAGTTGTGAGAAATTTTTGCCCACGTAGCCCCCTGACCCAATACCGTGGGGCCCATTGAGACCTGTGATGGATCAAGGGAAGCAGCAGCAGGTTGCCAGATTGACTCAGCCAAAACTAAAACTGATAAAACCGTATGTCTCTCACACAGGCACGTAACACCTCTCCCCTGAAATTTCATACAATACGTACTACAGCCACAGATATAGACAGACCAAGAGCAGCATCCAACTCAATCATAAAATCAAGGCTTCTTTTTAGGCATTCACACACCAAAATCTACACGAAAGCGGAAAGCTAACAAAGAGAAAGGGAAGAAAAAGTTTCCTGGAGAACTCATTGAGGGCTACAAAGTCGTAAGAAGGTTTGTGTGCCCGAGTTACAGGCCAAAGAGACTCAGTCTGGCAAAGCGAAGCTTTTAAACAGTAGCTGTTTAGTACTTCATCAGAACAGAATTAGAAAAATTAAGTTTAAAATAATGAACATGGCAGGTCCTTTTTTCAGCTGCTCCAAATTTTGCTCTTCTGCTGCTGGGTCCCCCATATGGTGCCGGATTGCTTTTGTTAGGTCTGGAAATGACACCGCACAGCAAAGACACAGAAAGCAAGGTAAGAACTCTTCTGTCTCCCAAAACCAAAGTAAAAGCAGCAATAAAAGTCAGTAAGATGAGAAAAATGAAAAAAAGGAAGTATTGTTTCATCTGTGGATAACATTCAGGTTCTTCAGAAACACACACCAAGGTGAGTTTTCGTGAAGAGCAATACCATAATACTGTTCCATGGCAAAATCTTGTTTAGCTTCAGCTATTTCTCCTTCTAAATCTACCATAAAACATGCAAAGCACAAGTTGGTGGGGCAAATGTATATCTCAATACTTTGTCCCATAATACTGTACTCTCAATTTCAGGATCACTTCCAATGCCAAATGCTGGGATTCATGTCAGGCCGTGACCTCTCAATTAACTTCCCAAGGAAGTATCCCTTCCGTCCCACACCCCTTTCAAGGAATCCACCCACGAGTCCAATACTTTGTCAGCAGTTGCAGTCCTCCTGGCCAAGTCAATCAGCTTGCAAAGAACCTGCCCAGCCTACAGGTTCTTAGAGGATTGAGAGTGTTCCCTACAAATTCAACAGGCCTTCGATCTATTATGGAGAAATACTTGGATCTCTCTAGTTCTTGTGTTACCTACAGCTTCCCTTTTACAATGCAATTAGTCACCGACTTGACAGTGCATTCTGTATCTGTCTTGTTCCTTTTTTTTTTTTCTGAGAAAAAGGCCTATGACTTTTTCTCAAATGTCTATTGAAATTGAACAGTGGTGTTGTCAACACCCAAGTTTTTAGAAAGTAACAGGTCGGTGTAACTAGACTATTAGTTTCAAGGTGAGCTAAAACTGACAGATATTTTATCATATCATTATTAAGGAGATGCATTAAGGAAATGGATAATGCTGTTTAGTCATCTTTGCTAACAGCTCCATTTTCTATGGATGAAACATCCTATTTAATGATCAACTATTATTATTTTTATATCCTGCCTTATGACACCATGTCCTGCTTTAAGGCAACTATTTACTACTATGAGCACTTAATAAAAAGAATTATCATTATTTGCTGTCTTTTTTTTTTTTTTTTTAACCAAAGAAGTGAAAGGGAAGAAAGTTACAATTTTGGAGAGAATCCTTTTAGCAGAAGTGATTTATGATCACTGTTAGCAATAGCCTTGTTTATTTCTTATGAATATGCGGAACTCCTATGATACAAAAATAGATAAATAATTATCAGAAAGATAAAGTAATCACAGATCAAAATAACTGGAAAAGCACTATTTAACAAAAAGGTACACAGCTCATCTGCTCACTTAAATCACTGACGATATCTGCCTATTTATCATTAATTCACAACGTTTTTTGGTGCAATTTGGTACATCATGCCTGGGAGTACTGAAATTGATGCAAATAAGAAACAAAATGCTGTCAGGGAATCCATGCACCTTTTAGTATAAAAACAGAACATCTTTTCATTTGCTCTAGGGGACATACAACATAACATGGCATTTTTTCCCACAGAGTCTGTGATCAAGACGTTTTTAGAAGGTCTGAATTTGTGACAAAATTAGGAGAGAGAAAAGTTCAGAACATTCAAGTCACTCGGCAATTCATTTTCAGATTTGATCTCTTTTTGTGTTTTAATGAATGTTGAAACTTAGCTGAACTCACTGGAAAGGACACGAGCTGACGCTTCTTTGGAAGAAGGCCTTCTAGCAGAATACTAGCTTATGACTTCTTTCTGTGAAGTCTTAATTGGTTAGGACAGAGGATTTTTTTTATTTTGTTTTTTCCCAAAGCAAAACATGTTTTCCTGAGTGCTCCAAGAACAGTCACTAAAAAAGAAATCAACATGTAAAACTGTAGCATTTCTAACACTCCTACATGACCAAAAGGATGCAATTTTAGAACTGTGATTTGGAACCTACAAACATTTTAAACATTTGTCTTGTGGTTTATTTGTAAACTAATGAGTCTTGATGCTGCTCCCTATGCTCATACTGCAATCTGTTGTTGGCCTTTTTGCAGCTTTAAGATCTACACTTTGGAGAATCACAGGGGGTGTTGGAAAAATAAGCCAACAGAAGCAGCATGATCAAATTTCACTTTTAACTTTTAAGGAACTAAGAGTAAGTAGCATGTGTTTTTATTGCATGAAAACATCCTCAAAACTGTGGCACTGCAAAATGGATTAAGATTGGCATCTCTTTTTCCTCAAGATCTTCCTAGATAAAATAGCCTGGGCTTTTATTTCTTTTTATTTTTTTCTGAATGGCAGATTGCCAGCAGCTAATTTAACATAACAATGGAAATAATCATTCTCATCAACTCAAGAATTTGTAATGCTGTATCTATCACAAATGTATTTAAGTGTATTGCCAATTATTTTTACTTACTGAAGGGAAGAACCAACAAGGTTCTTATGCACACACGTAGCCAGGGAAGCTCCAGTTTGTGCTGCAGTATTGGAGAGTAGATGCACCAGTGGATTAAAGATCACAAACTTCAAAGGGTTACGTGAGGGATGCTCATCGAAGAGCGTTTTTATATGATCTTGTACAGTGTATTTACTTCTGCTTTTTTGGGGGATGTAGATGTTGCAGCACTGTATGCAAACTTGTAAAATAAAACTTGTAGTGTCTGTAAGAACTTCATTTCACATATGACCTTTTACAGTAATTGGATCTGAATTATAATCAGTCACCTGAGTCCTGAAATAGATAAAATAGTTTTTTAATGTTAAAAAGTTTTAGCCCTTCGTTGATTATCTATCAGTGCTTACAGTCCTGTGAAAATAAGATAAATGAGAAATTTGGTCTCTAATTAGACTTCACTAGATTTACAGCTTTTAATTTATACGCCAATGCAACTCAGGCCGGCACTAACACAGATAGAGATGGAGCCACAGTTTTCAATTGATTTAACAATTTAATTGCAGCATTAACATCCATTAACATTTAACTAACCTTTTAAACTAACCTCAGGCACAACCTTAAAGACTAAATGAAGTA
Source organism: Nycticryphes semicollaris (assembly GCA_013400055.1). Classification (NCBI taxonomy): domain Eukaryota; kingdom Metazoa; phylum Chordata; class Aves; order Charadriiformes; family Rostratulidae; genus Nycticryphes; species Nycticryphes semicollaris. The sequence continues at coordinate 400,853 of VXBJ01002543.1, read as the reverse complement.
AAATTGCATATAAAAAGGTACTAACATACAGCTGTAAGAAGCCAGAGTGAATCTTTAGGGAGATTTAGCATTGCTTCCCCACATCAGCAGGAGGGAGTCTGTTTTCCTTCTTGCAAAATTCAGTAGGAAAGCATGTTCTAATTTATAGGAAAAGGAAATAGACACATTTGATGGTTATTAACTCTCATTTATATCTTCTTGTCTATACGTGATGTCTAAAAGACACAATATCCCTTACTCTGGTCATGCACTAAAGAACAATTTTATTACCCAGAGAAACAATATTCCTGGATTATCTGTGATAAAATGTGATGTAAGGGAATATAAAATAAGCCACTGAAGTTTGATATGAAAGAGACACCATATTTTAGAAACAATGGGCAAGTAGGGCTCTTGTTTATGTGGGTATAAATCTAAAGCAACTATACTGAAGCTGTTGGAATTACTTCAGGTTTATCCCTGTGGTGCCACGAGAGAAAGTCATAGAAAATAAGCACAGTAAGTGCCTGATTTATATCTGTGTTGAGCACCCCAAAACTCTACTTCAAAGCAACCATAGCTGCAGGTGTTCAGGTCTTCAGCAGGGAAGTCCTGAGAGCCAGATCTGCTTTGTGAATCGTTGTTCCTCCAGTACTATGGCAGTTATGGTCTGCTGAGGGGCTAACTCCAACACTGGGAGAACCCTGTAGACACAGGCCATAAATCTGCAGTTCAACGTTTACTACTGCATGCAGCCATAGACTACCATTGGGGCTGGGTCAAGATTTAACGGTCTTTTATTTCTGACATGGATGACAAACAGGAGTTTTGGGGACTGTTTAAAATGTCATCTAGGCTTTCTTGACCTATACGGTGTCAGATTTGACACAATTCTTAGTGATGTCTGCATAATCCACAGATACTGTAAATTCATAATGGGGTTTTTTGGTAGCACAGTAGAACAGTTGGTATTTACTAGCTATCCTCTCACCTTTATTCTTTTGGACTGAATCGTTGCTTGCACCAATAATTTCAGCGCATTCATTGATTTGTATCAATGCTTATCAGTGTGCCTGAGCTTCAGTCAAGCTCTCAGCTAACTGTGGGTGTGCTGTTACCATTTCTCCGTATCTCAATGGTATTTAATGTTAGCCAAGTATTATCAAAACATTAGGATGATAACTTGGAAAGAATCATAACCTTGTGTCTTTTGATGGTGACAATGATGGTGGTACATCTTGACTTACACTGTAATATCAATTGCCCAAGGATGAAGAGTCTTCTACCAGTACGTGTCAACACTCTCGGGCTGCAATAACTCCACTGGAATTATTAGCTATTCCAATCAGTGTTCTGCACTACTGTTTGACTACATACATCATAAATGTACCAAATGGACAGTCTGGATATTAAAAGCATTTCCTGTGCATTGATACAGCATAGTGTGTCACCTGGATGGGTTTTTCAGGCACTTTCTTTGAATTCCCATTGCCATGCTTGAGGAATACATCATACGTATACAAAGCCTCAAACTGTAAGTGGGTAACAAAGAGACGGTATTTCTGGTGACGTTTAGTTTTTCACTTTCAATTAACACATAGGTATGGCTATTGCTGTATTTCATAGTAACACCATACAGCCAACAATTTTATTTAAGTATTTCAAATAAACTATCTGGAATATGACTCCTTACAAGTTACATAATCCCAAGACAAATGGATGTGGTGACACCATCCTATTTTGCTGCATACTGATAAATGGCATGAAAAGAGAATCTTAGGAAACGTCAAACAAATTTTTAAACATAAGCATCCACAACAGTATGAATACTTTAAAGAAAACCCGATACATCAAAGGAAGCACTGCTGTACCATCTAGCAAGTATTTTTCTAAGGTTAGTAATAGTTAAAGGTTAATTTGCTGTGTATCTCAGTGAATACTTGCTAGTATTTACTACATGCACCATATCTGGTTTCTTTTTTTACTGAAAAAGCAAACGTTTCAACTCTTATCAAGTGGATCCATTGATTAGTGATCATATAGCCAAAATAATCCCCCCAAACATCAATACAACTTTTTTAAGCTCTCGCTTTTCTCTCTATACACACACAGGAAGTCAAACTTCCAGGATATGCATATAATTCTAAGTAATAAGACATTCATCTTTTGATCAATATTTTTTCTTTTAAACTCAAGACTTATTCTGCTTATGGTACGATTCCAAAATCAGAACTTCACAGCTTATGAACTAATGGGCTTGAACTTCGCTGTAGCTCTAACCAAGGGTATAAGCACTCATCTGGCATGACAGTCAGCAGTTCTAACTCCTAAGTGATAATGAACACCAGGGAAATAGTATGTTGTTTGTGTTCATTATAAATATGTGAACATCTGACTTTCCTTGGTCTCCTATCATCTGCTCTGGCCATCTGCCTCTAGTTTCTTAGACTCACCACTTCAGTACTGCAGCTTCTGCCATCAAGAACAGGACTTCTATCTCTTTCTGCCTCTGCCTCTCCACATCTCAATTTTGGATGAAAATTCCACCCATGCATATTCTCTCCTCCTGATCTGAAGCATTATTTAACAATCCAATTATATTATTTTCAAAACAAGATGTTTTAAATCATCATTTAAAGCATCATTTGCACAATGCTGCTATATAAAAACAAAAAAGTTTTGCTTTAAAGTTTCAGAAATATCAAGCAGTATTTCAGGCTTGTAACTGAAATCCAAGATGTTCCGAAAGATCATCTTAGATCTGTATGGAAAAATTAGTGAAATTAGATGTTTTGTATGACTAAATGGCAGATCAGCACACAAAACAAACAAAGATACCACACCAGTATAAAGATTTTTAAGGCAATAACCATCATGCATGCACTAACAAGAAGATCAATATGAACTTAGAGCTTTTAAAAGTGAAAGTAACCTACAGGAACAAGCTGATTTTTTAGATTTCCTTCTTTAAAAAAAATCATTATATGTTATTTACTTCAAATCCTCCACTACATTAAAGCCATCTTAATATCCTTTCAATATCCTGCTACGCAGGGTCTCTGATGGAAAGCTGCTGTGTGTCTCCCATTTTCTCTGTAGCTGGTTCAAGGGATCTAATCAAAGCATGCAATCAAGGGATGAGGTCAGAATTAGCCTGTGTTCTGCAAACTGGAAATTATCAGCTGATATAATAACATTCATCCTAAGTGCAATCCTCAGGCTCCCTAGCAGTTCCTAGGAGACTGACCTCAGAGTGGAAAATGCAAAAATGCTCCTCAGCCTTCTTTTCAGCCATCAGGGTATCATAGCCTGTAGTTTGCTTCAGTTGCCAACTCATAGTCATCTAGTACTTTAAGATACTCTGCATTTCAAAACTGGCCTTCACATGTGACTTCGGAAGAGCGTGCAACACCCATAGGTCCCGCACTGTATCTTCCAGCCTCACGCAGGTCTTGAGTACCCAATGGCACCTCTACATGTTCCTCTTTCTTAGACAACTGAATGGAACGCTTAAGAGGAAAGCTGAAGTTCTTCTGGCTCATCAGGATTTTATCACGGAATCATACTAAATTATGATAAATGAGATGGAGACAGCAAGCAAGTCTTTAATCCCCCTCCTGATTTTAGCAAAGCACCAGCATTTGGAAGTGGGGTGTGTGATACCGAGATAAAATCCTGTAGGAGAATGGCACGTGTCCTCCATATGTACATAAGCGTAGGTGTATTTACATAGAATGCAAACCGGCAGCCAACTAAAAAATACCAGGGAATGAGTCACCGAAGCAGACAGACGACGCTGGAGATAGAGAGGCCTATTATCTCATATATCCACTCCTCTGAATAGCCTTTGCGTTGCTTTATTTAATTCTTTCTTCTCTCCGCTGTTAAATATCTCTGCTGATTAGGTTTGCCCAATCTATCTCAATTAGATTTACCTCACTTTCCTAGTCAATTCAATGCTTAGTCTAGGTTTATATAAATGAATTCTGGCCACACAGCAATTGCTTTTGGAATTAACTAAATATGATTATACTGTAATTTGGAGAGTGTAATAACAATGTAGTTACGTGTAATCATTGTATAAAGTTGTGAGTAACTGCATAAAATTTATGTTCTTTTTGATTACCATATTGACACTACTTTTTTGTCAGTGATAAACTGCATGGACTGTACCTGGAAATCAGTTACAAATCTCCCACACCTCAAACTAACATTAAAAACTGAAGCCTTACATTAACAGCAATGAGGGAAGCCCTAAAGGCAAAGACAACACCCTCAAATTCTCCAGTAGCTTCCATGATGTCACAACCCAGATTCCACCCAGAACTAGTTTTCTCCAACTTTGGCAGCAGGGGACACTGGAAGAGCCAGAAAATATGTTGATAATGGTTACACAGTCATAATTCAGGGTGAAGAGCATAATTCAGGCATGATTCCGTGGTGTGGCCAAAATAAGCATGGGTCAGCCTGTGAAGAAGATTGGGTGACTCTGCAAAAACTTTCTGCAGGGCTTGGAGTCATGAGCCAATTCTGACAACCACAGGGTAACCACCTTCAGAAAGGGACTCTCTGCGTTCATGCTGTGCTTAAGGGAACAAGAGTCATACCTTAGGTGAAGAACTTAGTATTACAGAAATACATATAATTAACAATAAGTGTCAAAAAAATACCTAACTTTAGATTGAAGATGGGTGCTGTAACACGTTTTAGTTTATAATCGGAGAGGTACAACATCATTTCCCACACTTCATGTTTCTAGACGCCAAAAAAAAAAAAAGGGCAAAAGAAGGAAAGTAAGAATGAAGTTGACAGGAAATGTAAAGTTAATTAGCTCTATGTCCTCAACCTCATGTTTCTAAAAAGTTCCCAGAAAGAATTCCATTTTTTCTAGAAAAGATGTGCAAATATGACTTGTCTGCAAATCCAATTAAAGTTGATAAATAATTCAGTTCAGGTAGCTCAATATTCAAATTGAAAGCCAGCATCCAATTTGAGGGGGAAATAAGCATTAAAAAACCATCTTGAACACATTGTATTACATTGATACTTTGCAGCACAACCTGGACTTTAAATGAAATGCACTATTTTTATGCAGATGACAAATTGCTCTAAACTCTAGTATTTAATAAATAATATTATAAAACATTAATAGGAATAAAAATATTTAAATATTTATAAAAACAAAGACCACAGATTCAGGACAGAGATCCAAGAAAGGCAGATACTGTCCAGGGTAGCTATAGCTCAAAATCAGGCCCCAGTCTTGTCATGAGCTCCATGTTGACTGTCACCTCTATCTGCATTGTACAAGGGGCCTTCTTCAGGAAGGTGAGGGGCCTTCCAAAATTTTTATGAAATCTCTTTTCATTTACAAATATCCTAAACCCAAGCATGTGACAAGACTGAAAGTAATACTTTCTGGTATTAGAAGCGGAAATTAAATAAAAGTTGTATTGATCATCATGAAAGAACCTAGAACTGACATGAACCCTCCTCCCTAGACAACCTGTAGGGACTGAGTTGTGACACTTCTTGTGCAGGGCTAGAAAAGAAGTCCAAGTGGGTGGACATGAATCATAGAATATTAAGAAATACCTTGAAGATCATCAAGTCCAACTGTAAACCTAACACTGCCAAGTCCACCACCAAGCTATGTCCCTAAGTGCTACATCTGTACGCCTTTTAAATACCTCCAGGGATGGTGACTCAACCACTTCCCTGGGCAGTCTGTACCAATGTCTGACAACCCTTTCAGTGAAAAATTTTTTTCTTAATATCCAATCTAAATCTCCCCTGGTGCAACTTGAAGGCTAAGCACATCTTGGCAGGGAGTTATGGAAGCTCATACAGCCACTGTGGATGAGGGAATTGTTTCCTGGGGGTTAATTCACTCACGAATAAGCCAAGCTCCAGAAAGATCATTCCAGTTTACAGAGTAAGTATAGAACTCATATAGCAGAATGCTCAGCACAGTCATTCATAGCACTTGCTAAAAAGCTGGCAAGCTTTCTTCATTTCTGGAGTGGCTTCCTACTCTGTGCAAGAGAAAGTCTTTTTAAGAAGACACACAAGTGCAGCATTCCACAGATTATTCAGGTAGTTAAAAAACACTATGTCCACATATGGCACCTAGAAATTGATACGGTGATCGCTGAGTGCTGGGCAGGATCGGGACAGATGACAGAGACAGTAGGGCATCTATTTGTCCCAGATATATTATAATTGGGTTTATGACAGGAAACGTGAAGGAAGTGCCTTGATGCCTGAATGGCATCTACAGATTGATTAAAGGTAAACTACTGCACCTAATTATCTGTTTGAGCAATTGTGCATATTATTTTGTACACAACTAAAGATTTCAACTCCATCCATCTTCACCAAAATTTAGACCCAAAATGCACTGTGATTCTTCCATTATTGTAGCACCTTTCTTTGCTCTGTTTTCTATCTAGGTGATCTTGCTTAACGAGCAATTAGCTTCCAACTCTGAAAGAAGACAAAAGTATAAGCAATGTCATATAGAAAACTCTTTGGGTTTCGGGGAAGGTTTGGGCAGGTTTTTGGCGTGCTCAGCCTCAAGACAGAGGAGGATCCTACTTTATTTGAGGAAAAAGGACTCACTTGAAAAATGCTGTGTGCAAGGCTTTGTGGGAACTAACAAGAATCTCTGCTATAATATGGGATCTCATCAGCTGGAAATGTATAAAGAGAAAGAAGTCTATTCTTGCATCATCTTCTATACCATCAACACAGTATAACCAGGTAGAACATAATTTTTATTATTATTAATCAGGTTAGATTTTTCTAGCAAAGGTTAGGATGTGCTAATACCATGATACCACTTCCTACTGAGTCCTCATCCAGTTTATATTCTGCAAATTTCAACACTGATGTTCAGTAAAGTCTTTCAAATTGGAGAGAAGGACCTACTAATAGGAAGATAACTGGAAGAAAGGGCCCATCTTATAAGAGAAGCCAAATCAAGCTCGGTCAACTGAGTGTTGCAAAATGAAAGAGACAATTGCTCAGGGACAACCACAAAGAGCGGCAGGGGCAGGAAAATAAAGAACAAATTAAAACCATGGACAATGCTGGCATAAGAAAAAATAGTGTCAATGGGCAACTATCTACTTAGGCCAGGAATGAGGTTTCTAACAATCAAAACAGTGCTAAATATAGCAGATTTCTTTCAAGATGGAGCTTGATCATTTGATGAAAAGAATATATGATGTGGTAGCCTGGAATGACAGAGGACTGGACTCAGTGACCCAGGCAATTCCTTCCAGTACGATGTTCCTGTATTAGCTGCTGCTCTCCAGCTCCTGGCAAGCTGCTAATGAGGCCCCAAGTGCTTCAAATCTGCTAGAGATAGTAAGGATTCATGACAACATGGCTCTGGTGGAAACTGAATGAGTGCACACACCCTGTGAGCTGGCACTTAGCACAGTTCACTACCCATTCTCCAGGAGAGCTGAGGCAATAGGCACTTTTGTTGTCCAAAACCAAGATACGTAGATAAAATAAACAAGATGCAATGCATGCAAGTGAGTTCTAGTTTATTCCATTATCATGCTTACATTTTAATCTTACTTTTAGGCTAATTTTAGGCTTTGGTTTAAGAAAACAGGTAAAAGTTATAGTAGAACAAAGAAAGAACAGCGCAACTATAAAAAATTGCATATATGTATATATACACATATATATATTTACTTGCTCTTTCAGATTTCTCTGCAGAAGCAAAATATGAAAATCTCATTTAGAAAATCCTGTCCTGAAATTATGTAGGACCATGATGAATCAAAATGAATTTTGTTTTGTATGTAGAAATATACTTAACCACACCAGTATTCCTTAGCTATTTGAGATCCATACAGGATTTTTTTCTGGGTGGTGATTCATATTATCCTGCCATTGCATTAGGGGGGGGATTTAAATTCTTAACACCCACCATCACACCAAAGGCAGAGTAGACTACTTAATATGAATAACAAGCACCAGAAGAAAAACACTCCACCCCATGTTTCTTCTGCAACTTTAAATTGGGCACAAAGAGGAGGAGAGGGGGGGAAGAAAGAGAGCAGAATAACAGTGAATTAATAATGGAGAAACCTGATTAGAATATAATTTGTCCTCATTAGTAGAGCATTCCTGACATAAGGCTGATCCTTGAATCCTGTTTACTTTGAAACTCCAAAGAAAGAAAACCTATATAGTTGTTAACACTCGGCTTTTCAAGGATAGCTCCGTAATGAGGGTGGAGTGTATATGAGCCGGTTGGTTCTTTACCATCAGAGAACACTGAAAACACATCTGTGCAGTGAAGCATTATTGGGCCTTTCAAACAACCTCTGCGGCCGCTGCCTATAAATCTCTTCCCCTGTCATGTTTAACTAAAACCCAATACCCATTCAACATGAAATCCATCAATGTTATACAGAAAACAATGACAAAGCACTCTCCTTTGTGTCAGGAAAAACAAATAATTCTGCAGGAAAAAGAGGGAAACCTTTTTTGGCAAGCTTCTGCAAGGGTACAGAGAGAGCAAGTGGCAGCTTTCTTTTAAAGCAACATATACTCAGCTATAAAGAATAATTTCAAGGCCAAACCTACACTGGGCATTAGGATTCTTGTTCAAGATAATACATAATGCATTAGAAGAATCTACGTGTTGAGGTATTTTATGTGAAGTATGTTTGCCACGAGGACAAAGTCAGTTTATGCCATCCATCTGCATGATTCTGTCAATGCTAAACTGGGTTTGCATTTCTGAAGCAAAATAGGTAACAATTACCAATTCTTTCATCTGCTGCTTCTAACCCCAAGGAAATCCATACAGGTGCATATTAGTCCAGTGGGTGGATTTAGCCTTTTCCTATTCTCCTAACTTAAATTCAAGGGGGAGGGACACAGATGGGGACAAAACTGAAAATAAGGAGTGAAGGCAACTACCTGAGGGCAAAGACACCTTCCACGAGGATTCGCTGGCAAGTGTTTTGTGAAAGCAAGCAATTCTGTGAAGCCAGCGTTGACTGGAAAAGATGTAGTTATCTCTAGGTAGATGGGCTAACGCAGCTAGACGTGAGTGAAGGAAAGTAAACTGGACAGCTAAGACCAGAACCTGTCTCAAACCCTTAGACCTAATGAGAAAATAGAACTGGCAGAAATATCATTTTAGCGTAATATATTCAGTGCCATGTAAATGAGAAAGGTTTGCTTGATAATTGTTTACCAGACAAGTTTCATCTAAAACACATGAGTCTGGAATAAAAGTGACTCCCTGACAGCCTGTCTTGTACACGGAGATAGATACTCACATTGCACTGAACCTCTTCAACTCAGCTATAGGTGCAACACTTAATATTGCCTCTGTCTTTTAAGCATCCCATTACTGTAAAGACATTAGCCACCGAGCTTAATTAACAAAATCAATCATAATTAATTCTTTCAACGTTCACAGAGTCATCACAGACATTTCCTTTAGAGTTTTACTGTAATTTGCCATTAATGGAGAGGCAAAATAGTCAAATGATTTAGAATATATATAGAATAATGTACACCCACCATACATAATAAGATGGCATTTTCATTGAGGAGGTGACAGAAGCATCATAAAGCAAGAAGAGCAGAGCTTGGATAGTTTATCACTGTCACAAAAGCTGCGTGAGTGCTTCAACTGCTGTTTCAGGGTATTTTGCTCTTCGCTCTCATTAAATTTAGACTGAAAACCACATGGTACTTATGAACAAGGAACTTTCTGTATATCACTTGGGCCTTCATTTTAAATGTCACGTGTAATGCGTGTGATGGAGAAATTGTCTATTATAATCAAGAGAAAACAATTTTCCAAAGACATTTCTTCTGCAGACAGACATAAGTCCTGCAGTGGTACCTGTGAAAACAGGTGTCCCTGAGGTCATCTTCTGCTGACCGTTCACTACATTTACTACTTCTGCAAGTTTGATTTCCCATTTTCCCCAACAATCACATTTATTGAAGGCAGACTTCACAGCAAAAGTTTAGTCCCAGTCTTAACTAAAACAAAGCAAAATTGAAACCGGGCATCATCCACAATTCCCCACACTATTCCCTTCCAACCAGATGAGAGACTCAAACTATGCACTCACCTTCAAATAACTAAAGGTTGACTTTTGGCTGAAAATGCCATTTTTCCCTCTAGGAGAATTTGCAAAGTGAGGCAACAAGTAGCTGAGCTTCTAGACTTTCATCTAATCTGCTTCTTGTTACAGTGGCAGAATTAATTTCATTTTTCTAAAGCCACCCCTGATCAACTGGGCTTGAATTGCGCCCTGACAGCTCTTCTGACGAAAATTCCATGAGCTCTTTCTGCTGCTTGTCACGTTTCATAATTCTCACTCAATACGATGATCTCTGTTATATTTTGTCAATCCAGAATAAATGTTCTGACTGGGGGACACTTTAACTGGTGCTACTGAAATCAGAATGTAGCCTGTGAGAGTTACAAGATGGCACTTAAGAAGCATATGTAATAGGCAGTATAATTTTAGTGTGTGGCTATTTACTTGATGAGACGGAAAGGATACATTTTAAAGCATATACGTATGTGGATACACACATTCACATGTTATTATTTTAAAAGGTTTACTTAGGAGTTAAGCTACATGCTTTAGCCAGATTTCTCTTGATTTTATTTTACTCAAAGAGCAATCATTTGTATTACACATTTTTTCCAAATTAGCGAGGACACAAATTACTGTTCTTGAATGCTGAGTGCTACAAGCTGAACTTTCAACAAGCCATGTTGCAGCACTACAGGCTTCAAGGCTTTAAAAAAAAAAAAAAAAAAAAAAAAAAAAAAGGCTATTTACCCATGTGTCAAACAACCTATCAGGATAATTCTTCTTACCTACTTTTCTGAATGCAAGAAACAACACGCGATAGCTATCTTTCTGGTCTTCCTCCATCAATCAATATAATCCTATAAGAGTTCAAACTTAACACTAGTTACATAAGAGAGCTACTGAATTAGATAAACTCAATCATCGCTGGTGATGAAATGATTATTTAATTACTGTCAGCTGTGCTTCCAATAGCAGAGAGAGGAAATCCAAGAACATTGACAGCCAATGGTAATTTATTAATCAATTAAACAGTACTGCTTGGGTAAGCATAATTTGCACAATAAAAATTGAATTAAATGCTTAAGTAAAAGGAGTGGCTTTTGTAACATTAAAGGTTGTGACATGATACAGCAAAGGACTGAACATGCAGAACTTAATGCTCTACTTTCCAATCTCAGTATAAAGAAAACGAAAAGGCTGATGGAGCTGAGGAGGATGGGAGTGACATTGCTTACACAGCAGTAACTGTCAAACAGTGGTATCTCCAGTGTCTTCTACGGTGTGTTTTTCCAGCTTGCAAATCCTGGAAAGCTCAGTGTCAGACTGAAGATGTTTGTTCTGTGTTGGTAGTCAAGAGGCCACCACCAATACCTAGCTTGGAATGATTTTAACAGGAATTCCTTGTTTCTCAAGATAGAAGGTTATTCAGAACCAAATCATTCTCCAGTTTAATTGTAAACACTTGGATCCCCATCTTACATGCCGAACTGAGTGAGAATCCCTCACAGCACACCAGTCTCTGCTTTCAGTCCTACATTTCAGTAGCGTTGCACTTACAAACTTACTTCTTTCTCAGTGGGCTGCTTGTGCAATTACCCTTGCAGGGTCTTCTGCACCCATCTTTGGATCTCGCTTGTCTCAGAGACACTACCAGTTTATTACTTTCATGTCCTAAAGACACGAAGGGGATGGATGACATCTGCACTTCTGCTAATTTGATTTCCTAATTACAGAACAAATGCATACTACTCTACTTGCAATCAAGAGTCCCTTCAGCTAGGCACTGCCAGAAACTACTAACAGTCAAAGAACAGGGCAGACAAAGCAGAGTTTGAGAAGATTGGCAAAAATTTTCCTGGTAGATCTGTGACCAAGCAAGGCCTAGACCTCCATCCCCTGTTGCCCACTTTAGGGCTTGCACCAACGGATTATCCTTTCTCTCACTCAAAGCTTCACTCCTTATCACAAGCATGTGAACCATACAATCTCTAAAGAGATTTGTACATAGGCATAAACTTAGATACTCCAAGACTATAACAGAGACCTAGAGACCCCACAGGATGAACCACAGTAATAAATGCATTCTGTTCTATTACTGTTGTTCATTTCCCATGAGAATGCTCATCTACCATCTGTTTTCATATCAGTTTTAGTACCTACAAGAAAAAATTGTTTTTGCAATCAAAATATACCTGTTTACTGGGTAAAATGTTGAATTTGGTTCTTTATAACATTTTAGGTAAAAGGTGTTGTGTACATTGTCAAGTTACAAGTACATTTAAAACCAGCTTGTGTTAGAGGGCTGAAGTGTAATTTAGGAGTCACAGAACAACTCTGGGATTCAATAAACTCCAGTTCTGCTCTCAGCTCTTTGACCAGGTGGTCTTTGGCACTTACTGCCTCCCTTTGCCTCCGTTGCCTCTCTGCTGCAAGTGCAAAGCTCTCACAGCCAAGTGGTACTGGGAAGGCAATTTTGCATACAAAGCCTTGGTAGGTGAAACTGTTGACTTTCAGCCATTCTACCACCCTAAACTACCTGCATTGCCTTTCTCTCTTAAGCTACGTTAGGTTTGTGGCCACTGTGGAATGCCATTAGGTAGCACAAACGAGAACAGAATTATGTCAACTCAGATCCTCATGACATACTATCTTTACACAGTCCTTTTCTAATGTTCATCCTCACTGGCTGCCGTTGATCTTCCACTTTGTCTTGCTTATCTAAAACCAATACCTATTCAAACTCCAGTCAATCAATGCTACATACGGAATGATGAAAAAAGACATCCAATTCTCTTGTTTAACAACTTGTTCAACACTTACTGCTTCCAGCCATCTTTCAGCATCCCCGCCTCCTTACTTCATGGTTACCAGCCTTTTGAATTTAAAAGCAATTAATGGTATGTACTAGAAAAAGTTGGTAGTAGCCACCAAGTTCTGTATTGCTGAGAGCATTGGTCATGACAGATTAACCTTTAACCCTGCAAGAGCCTCAGTTATTTGATTATCACTGCCAGCAAGGCTTGCTTTGGCTACAGTGGGCTAGTCTGAAGTCTGCCACTCTGTAACCTGCAAGTAACTTTCATTTTTTACAATAACTCACTTAATAGCAACTTTAAGGGAGCCCAAAACTTTGCCTTACAAGACAGCTGAAAAGCAAAGTGCTGATAAGGCTCTGCTGCAACCTTGGCAGGAAAATGATGGCAATACAAAGAAGGAAGAGTTGCAGTAGACCGATATGGGTTGGGACAAGCTCACTTTCTCATCTAATAAATGCCACACAGCAGAACAGCCGCAACCCAGTGAAAACAAGTGTTATCTAAAGGGCCTGATCTTATCCATGCATGCAACAGCACTATTTACAACAGTGGTATTACAATCAGGCTAGCATGGATTTATACAACAGGCCAGATCCTACATTCTGTTTGAATTCTTTAAACTCCAACCAACTTCCACGGGAGTTTAGGTACAGAAATGTTTGGGTTTTTTATTTTTCAGACATATGCCTAAGTGAACAGCCTAATGCAGAAGACAATTGAGTAATGAGATTCAGGTCTTGCTTCACATGCCTGAGGCTTGGGATAGTTTTGCAAGTAGGTTTTGGATTTTTATTTTTTTTTTAAAGCAAATTAGAGAACACTGGCAAAATCCGTACCTGGGCTTTCCCCTAAACATGCAGGTTTCAACCTGGTATCTCTGTCCATAAGATCTTATCTTTTTTAACATGGTCAGAGCCAGGTCTCAAGGTCTTACAAATGGCATCCCAATTAACAGAACAGCCACTGTGGCTTGAAAACCTTGTTATTAAAAAACAAAAAAAATCTGCTTCCCAAGCACTGACTGCTTTAAAGTGGCTGCCACCAGCAAAGGAGCTTAGATACGGATATAAAATAAAAGCATCTACATTTTCTTTCCTCCTTTTCATGGATACATTAATACTGTGCTGGAGGCTGATCTGGCTAACAAGTTCTGAGCTAGCAACTGAGGTTATTAATGTCACTGTTCAGATTTTTTTATTATGATTATTGAATCCGATCCGTCTTCTATCCAAGAGTGTTTTTTATTCAATAATCTACTCACCAAATGAAATGGGCTGTGACTGAAAATGGGGGGAGGCAAGTTGTGTTTTAAAATAAAAAGTGAACACATTTTGTGACCAGATATCACTTAATTTGCAAATGTGTACTCTAGAACCATATGTTGTCTGATACAGTCACCATTCCTTGCCAAGCAGCATTTATATAGCTGATCAAACACTCCTGTTCAATACTAAAAAGATAGAAAATTCTGAACTGTTACGCTAGTGCATATGCATGAGATGCTTTTCTGCCCCTTCCAAGGTGCCTTAATCAATATAATTATTTTCAGTATTTTCAAGTTGTGAAAAAAAATATTGCATAATGGTTCAGTCTAAGCTCGGACGTGACCCTCCAAACACTTGCTAGTTGCCAGCAGATATAAAATGCTGCGGTAAACTTGCCCTGCACCTTTACTGGGCTGGGCAAATTCCTCACATGGAGAATTTGCCCAGTTTGATCCCTGTAACCACGATAACCAAATGGCTATATATGTGATGTTTACACCTAAGCCAAAATGAAGTGGATTTAAATAGAGATGGAAGCAAGATTTGAGACCTTTACAATCTGGCTCATAAAACCTCCCAAACAGAGGCAGGGAAGAAAGGAAACAATGGATGTGAATAATAGACTAAAGAAAACTAAGTTGTGCCGTAAAAAGAGGCCTGTTCTAATTTTGTGCAGTGGGATCTATATGACGTCAGTGCAATCTTTAACATGGCTTTTTAGGTCTGACATTAGGAAAATTTAAGTAACACAGGCTTAAATTTGAGCTCTGACAAAGTGCAACTACCAGAGAAATTAGGAGAGCAGAGAGTGCTCTGTGCTCTACACAATGAAGCTCACAAATGCCGTTTATTTATCTCTGCTTCCTAAATTGATATTTTCACTCATGGAAATTTTCATAATTAAGCCTGTGACAGCTCCTGCTATGCAGTTCATCAGCAAGGAGGACATAAAGAACACTGAGGACTCATTACACACAGAACAAACTTAACTCATTAACAGTACTTGGAGTGAGCAATCTCAGACCATTACTTTTAATGGGATTAGCCTTTCTTGTGTACAAAAGGCAGCACAGCTCAGTCTACTTAAAATCATTTCCGTATTCTAACGACACGGGCCACATTCATGCTAACAGGAAAGCGTTCATTCTGGCTTTGCTCTTCGTTGTCAGAGTGGCACTGAGCACTTTACCAGAAACAGGAACAATAACTGAGTTATTCTTAGTTTATTTTTGCCACTCCAGTCTGTGCATTTTTCTTTTCTCGTTTTACAAGGCCCTACCCTTTGATCATCAGTGAGGAACAGGATTAGTTTACTAATTCTGCATAACTGTCACCGAGATGGCACAGACTCAGTCCTCCACATTAAAGTGAAGAGTGAATCCTTAGAGGATATAAGGATGAAGACTTCCCGTGAGCTCCCAAAATCCGGCTAGCTTTATACATCAACAGCAGTATGATATCACTGAATAAATGCCTCTGCAGCCATGCAGCACGTTCCCAACCTGAATAATTAGCCATCACTGACACTTGTTAGACCTGCTTATGCACTGTCAGAGGAAAATATTAGAGCTAATGAACCAAAAGGATTGCAAGCTATGATAGTGGTTCTCCTAAGGTCAGACAAACCCAAAAGCCAGGATGGAAATGACTTCTGTATACATTGCAACATTACAAAATGTACTACTTAAAACAAGCTTACAAGAATCAGTATTTCTGATGTAGCATAATTCTGATAACCCTACTGCCAAGTTCTTTTATGAAGTGTCGCAACTACGTGGTGAATATATATGGCTGCCCAGTATGCGTACATCAGACCAGACAGAAAGAAGTACCTTTAAAAACCTCTAAAAAGCAAAAATGTCAGGACTCCAGAGCTGTATTTTAGTTTTACAAAGTGCTTGATCTTGAATAAGAAGTCATTATATAAACAAGTAAGGAGCACCTAAGGAGTACCTGAGGGGGGCAGGAGGAGTAAAGCCAAGGCATCCAAACTTAGTTAAGCATGAGCATAATTAGGAGAGAAATGCAACATAAAGGCATTGAGAGGCTCCTGTAGCATTCAGGTGCTTCCCAACTCCCACATCACATCTCAGGCTGATCATTTACAGGAACAGGCTTCCCATCAATTTTAACATTAATAAATATCATTAGTATTACACATGCCACATGCATGCTCTCTTGCAAGAAAGGTGTACTCACTTTCTACCCTCTTTTGTCTGGTTATGTCTTCTCCTCCTATGCATGGTACTAACAGGTTTCTAAAAACATACCTGACTATTCTGAATATAAATTGCAGAAATGAAAGAATAAGTTGTAAGCTAAAAAAAGAATTAGTCAACTACAACAGGAGTTAAAACTGCATTCTCTCTTCACACCGGTATCATAGCTGATTCAATGAACTGTGTGAGCACTACCCTAAAGCTCAGCCAGCAGCTCTCTTAGGACACACTCTTCCTCTTACTAATGTTAAAAGGAAATTGGTGTTATTCCAGAACCGGGTATCAGCCTGCATCATAATCAGAATTTCAGTTCTAGCATTATCATCCTGCAAGGTAAAGCACATCATTAACTCCTGGCTGAATAAAGTTCACTCTGAACTTCAGAGGATGGGGCCCTTTTAGGATGAGATCTGAAAGCAGCTATTTAATGACTAAAATAAAAAGCATATCACAGATTCATTTTTGGGTAAAGTTGGATGAAATAAAGTTTCCTGTTGTCTTTCCATAGTTGGCCTAAGAGCTTTCCCTGTCTCTAATGAGACTAGATTGCAGTACCCCATACAGAGGCAGAGATGGAATCGTTTTTAGAAAGGATTTCCACGCACAAAATGAAAGCCTTAGGAGTTCACTTCACAGACAAGATACCAATAGAGACATTATTAACATCACTGACATGCACACAAAGGAAGCCTGAGGCTCAGAGCTCTGCCTCTGTGTGGTTAAAAATGTAGGCACTTAGCAGGGAATGAAAATTACACTGGTCCAAGGTCC
The DNA here is from genome assembly GCA_013400055.1 of Nycticryphes semicollaris. Classification (NCBI taxonomy): domain Eukaryota; kingdom Metazoa; phylum Chordata; class Aves; order Charadriiformes; family Rostratulidae; genus Nycticryphes; species Nycticryphes semicollaris. Next base: position 383,703 of record VXBJ01002543.1, on the reverse strand, counting down.
AGGACTTGCCATATTTAGTCCTGGAATGGTGCCAAAATAAGCATTGCTAGACTAGATGATCAGTGAGAGAACAAGATTTAAAGTCTGATAGCAACGGGATTGAAAACTAACTCTTGTAAGATAGTAGGAATGCAAACAGAACAGAGAATTTCAGAAGAACAGAGAATTTCCTCCTGGAGCTGATACACCAGATCTACAGTTCATAGAATTCTTACACTGGTTTACTGCTTCTTTTTGGTCAGCATGGCAATAATTTGTTTAGGGAAAGTGATGTGACTGAATTTTGGGGGTTTTGGTTTGGCTTTTTTAGTTTCTGTTGTCAAACTGGGCTATGCTTTTTCCTACCTGCTTGATTGAAGTATCACCTCCCGTCTTCTTGGGCATGGAGCGGGCATATTTTTCAGCTGTTCTGTAGCAAACAAGCAGTTCTGAAATTGGTTGTATTCATCTCAGCGAGCTGAGAGTGCCTTTGTTTTGATGACTGCGACACAGATGCTTGTGGATTATCTTGTAATCTTTTATGGTAAAATACAGTAACTACCTTTTGAGAACACAGGTCTCTCCCATTACACCCAAAGACCTGAAATAATAGATGGGTCAAAGTCAGTCTTTCACTCTCTTCTTGATCCATGTTCTTTTTCACAAGGTCAAACAGATTCAACAAAAAACCCCAGAAGGCTGAGAGCACTTTAGTCCTAGAATAAGGACAGCCCATGGATGCACCTGCTTTCAGGCAGAAAAGGGAACTAAACATGAGTTTCCTGCAGGCCACAATAACATAGAGACCACTAACGCTGGGTCTATTGGAGAGAGACACTTTCTAGTATTTCCTTCTCCTTGACAGCAGTGGAAATCACTACGTTCTCAGTGGAGATTGATCTGAAAAAAAAAATAATAAATGTGACTTGGGGCATGACCCAGAACGTGTCTCCCAAGCAGAACCCCACCGGGGTATGGAGAAATGTATATCCTAGTAGGATTTTGGTGTGATGCTGAGTTCCAGCTTATAAAACATCTCTGGTGTCAGTGGCTCATCACTTATGATAGTGACTTTTGAAAACCTAGATCATCTATTACAAGTAAGCAGGGTTCTCTCCACGTTTTTATGGCTTTGGTTTAATGGCCCAGAGAGTATTTAAAACAAACAAACAAGGCTATTTTACACAGATGTTAAAAGATGTAGGAAACTTGCAAAGGGTTAAAACAGTTAAATAGAAAGATATATGTTTTAACGGAGTTGTGCTTTAAAATTACTTCTAATTTAGCCACTTATGAGACATGTATGGAGGTAAAATGATCAGTGGTAATGTGCAACAGAAAGATATATACTTTTTTAATTGTAGCCAAGAGGAGAAAAACAGCATGGAATAACTTAATCGTTGCTAATTATAATATCACTGAGGTAATTACAATAGATTTTGATTGTCTCATTTTCACACCAGAGGAGGGCACAATACTGGCTTTTCTCTTAATACATATTTGTTTTTAGAGGAGAGCTGACAATTACACTAATTGTAGTCACAGCATGAAACTTTGTTTTTAAAGAAAAATTTGTCTACATGTCACACAGAATAAACCCATCCTTTTTGTTTTGTTAGGTGCAAATTAAAGACATATTAATTGCTTTGTTCACTGTAACAATATGGAGATCTTCTCATGCAAGCACGACTAATTCTGTCACAGTCACATCACTTGGAAAGTATGCAACACCCAAAATTAAAATAACAGAATGACCCACCACTTCTCAGTGGTTAATACGGATGTCTTCGAATAGAATATTGTCCCCCGGAGGGCAAAAACCATCAGCCGTTCCTTCCACTGTGGGATCCACTCAGATAAAGTAGCAAGCACCAAGACAACTGGCCCAGACCCACAAGTCTAATTTGGTGTAAACTTTTCTGACTTCACTTGGATTCTCTCCAGTAGCTTCCAAACTACATCAGACCTCACTTTCAGCATCCTTTGTCTGGCAATGTTCAAATTTTAAATCCTCCAGGGGGAGTTACAGGAAATGTGAGGATACGCAGTACAACAGGCACAGCCCTGACCTGAATGTAGCAAGGGGACATACCCACATCTGAAAATTCTGTCACATCATATGCACCATGACGAACTACCAAAGGCCCTCCTAACTTGCCCTCCTAGCTCACCTAACTTGATAAGCAGCATGAACCATTTATCATTTGTGATAATCTCATCCTCTTAAGAAATATTGAGGCATAACCTACAGTTTAACCTCACAAATTTACACTTATCCATTAGAAAGTTTAGTTTGTCATACTCTTGTTAATATCAGCAAGGCACCAGGCTTTCCATTACATGCATTTGAAGCCGAGGACTGGGTAGCAGTGCTCTGAGAACAGGACTTTAATCCAGTCTATCACACACGTGCTCCACCAAAGCCACGGTGCCTACTCTGCCAGCCTGAGGAGTCTGCACAGTAATACTGTTGATAAGCACAAGAAGTGCAGTGCTCATATATAGATGCACTTTGCCAGGTCTAAATAACCACAGGGTAGTGGCATGTCTTAATACATTTGCCTCTCCCATGGAGGTGGGAAAACAAGCCAGAAGTGTAAACTCTTCTCGCCCTGACATACAAAAAGAGGATGTAGAAACGCACTAGTGTGCTAATAAAAACAGATCCTGAAAATCTGAACTGCAAGATTTTTAACTAACAATGCAATAATTCTGGTTGTGTGTTGTTAAACACGATGTGCTACTATAAGACACCACGTCATTAGTGTTGTCTAACGGAACCTCACCAGCTGACCTGCTTATGCGCTGTCAAAATATCACGCACCTTTCAAAGTGGTACCGTCTGTTTTCTGACAGGAAACTCACTATTAGTTAAGAGCCAGGCTACTTCAGATGAGATACCCCATCAGACTAGACCACTGCTACAGAGATTTGCACCCTTCTGGTGATAATCTTTGGTCTTTTTTCTACTGTTTCCAGGCCGAAAGAAGTAAAACAGATGGAGGTTATAGTCTCTTTACTGTAGTGGCTTCAGCAAAACACACTTCACACATCTTTATGGATACAAAAGCCTGCTCATCCCTGGCAAAATTTTGCAAGTGACTCAAAAAGGCTGTAGCACACTCTTCACTGTAATCCAAGCAGTAACCTTAGCATACCCTCTACAGTACTGTTGCTTACAGCTTTTCTGTGTTTTGTTGTAGCCACTAACAAAGCTGAAATAGTTCCGCTTCTTGCAGTTGAGCAAAAGCAGAGCTATCACCTGAAAATACCAGATAGATTGCTACCTATAGACTACCAGACAATTCAAGAGCTGACAAAGCATTCAAATAAACAAAATTTTAACATTGCATGAGGGTTTTGAGAAGCTAAAAAGTATCTCAGAAAGATACTGTATCCAGTATCTTTAAAGTAAAGGCTTTACTAGACTTGAAGCCTATTTGTCAACTCTTCGCACAATCAGGCCCCAAGGACCTAAAATTTATATGGTGCATGATGTTTTCAGTTTTCACCAAATTTGAACACAGCAAAGGGTGCCCAGACCCTAAGTTTTACTACAACAACTCATACGGATTAGCACAAGTAATGAAATGCTAACACTTTTCTCTTTTCAGAAACAAAGCAAAACAAAACCCTTTTATCTTTTAATCGATGTATGTAAAATATATATGACCAGAGTCTATGACAAAGAGATCCTGTTACACTACTTCAAACATGTTCTGCAGTATTCATTTTCTTTATTGCACAGGATTCTCATACTGGAAAACATAAGAAATAGAGTAGATTTGAACTGCTTGCTACTTTAGGAAACCTCTACCTATATCACGGGAATTAAAGTTTGACTTTTATACCTGCATACACATGCACATTTGCCTTCAAAGAAACTAAAAGCAGAGAATAGCTACAGATTTTACATACCAAGTTAATTAGCAATTCTTACCAAACAGAGTGTATCTTTTCTTCTCAGGGTTCAGCTTGGTCTCTATTAGACATATTTTAGGGAAAAGTCAATGGATAAGACATTAGAGGCCAACCTCAAAGTCAGAATAAAGCAACCATAGACCTTAGAGAAGTGCTTTATTAGCCAAGAATTGGTTGGTTATTGATCTTGGTCTATGTCTCTGGTCACAATAGCACTTACCCTAATTTTTCTAGTGTAAATATAAGTAAATTTGAATGGGTGTTGTTGAAAACAATCTGTAAATCTACATTTTGTGGTTTATGTTGTAATTGTAGTTACGGGAAGGTTCAATATCTGGAGCATGGTAAGGAGACAAGGCTGTGGCATGGCAACCTCAGCTCTGCAAATATGTCCTGAAGCACTTTCTCAGAGGTTATTAAAATGACTAGAGCTATCACTCTGCTTAGAAGCAGAGAAACCACATGGGTACTCATAAGAAAGGAACTGAGAAAAAAAAAAAACACTGTAAAGAGAAATGTTATGCATTTAACTTCAGCTTTTCTTTTCACTGAGGTCAACCAGATAATTAAGCAAAAGAGATATGCAGAGTTTCTTTACTTTTCTGCAGACAAACATTAATAAATTACTGCTTGGCTCAGCACTACCATGCTTTCCTTCCTATATTGTGCCTTTTTTATTTAGTTTCATCTTTAAGATTTATTTTGAGATCATTTTCAATTTACTTTATGGCCTACTGCAATAGACCTCTCTTCTATTTGTCCTATTGGGAACACCTATCTTGATCTAACTTCTATAGGGTTAATGAGGGTTAATGGCTATTGTATTTCAGATTGATATTACCAAACAAATTTCAAGTGGAAAAACCTAAAAAAAACCCTGATAGCTGTATCTGCTGCAGCACTTGTCTCCATTTAGTTTAACACTGAATGGATTATAATGTTCTTTTTCTTAAAAACTTGCATACTTACTGCAACATATGGCTGGAATTTTCACTATTGCTAAGCGTTATTTCCTTCCAAACTTCTTGTTGTTTTTTAGAATCAGTCAAATTTTTATTCATTTCGCACATATTGGGAGGCAAAAGACTATTTATCTGCCTACAGTTTGACTGTATCATGGAAAACAGAATAAAAAAGGGGGGGTGGAAGTTTAACTTTGTTATTCCTCCTCAAAGGAGAAAGTTCTCTCTGGCTCTAGACCTGGCCTGCAACATCCAATGTCTCTGGAGCAATAGGTATGTGCAACCAAAACCATAAACTGAGACTACCCCTTATTAAAAACATAAGCTGAAGCCAAGAATTACTATTCCGTTGCCCTACAACTAAACACCACCACCACTTAATCTAGTCTGGACAAAATTAAATCCTGTCTGAAACACAGCAAGTTAGAAAACAGAGCTATCTGTTTAATTGACATATGATATGTCCAAATCAGCTCAGTGGTCTGTTTTCTGTTTCTGCACTACCCTTTCTCCATTGACTTGATAATTTCCATCCTACTCATGACTGTTATGTTCCACTGAAACTTTTGTTTAACTGGAGGTTGACTGTGCAGCAGACAGAGTTTTCCCAGTGGTTAGAAGCGGGCCCTGAAAACCAGAATTTACCTCAGGGAAAACATAATGATGTTTCTCAGAGTCAAATTTAAAACTCATCATCGCTGCCTCCATTTCCTCCTGCCAAGCTCTTCTGTCTTAGATACAACTGCAAACTAATTAAGAGATTTCTCTTACAGGTGATGTGATATTATATCGATGAGCAATGGGAAGACCACCCAGACGATGTCACACTCATGCCAGAGCAGAACTAGAAGCAAGTCTGCTTTACATTCTGAAACACAAACAGCCTTTCATTCCTCCCCACCTGCTCCTGCATAAACCACTGCTAGAACCCACCAGCAGCAGCTGAAGTGGTCCAGACTTGCACATGCATCTATCTCCTACCATTAAGGATATTGGCTTAACTTTATAAAATCTTACTGTAAGATTTTAATTTGGTTCAAGTTGAGGGACATTATCACTGGTTTGGGGTTTTTTATTTATTTATTTGTTTTCCTGGATAAGATCTTCATTCCTCATCAACAGGCTCTGCAGTCCTTTACCGTCTATAAAGTAGGCAAGAAGCAACTTTTGAATAATCTGAGAAAACCGTACATCAGATCGTAATGAAAAGCTACCACAAACCAGGATATCTGATTACAATTCCAACTTTGTATATTAAAAACAAAACAAAACCCACACATGCAAAAATTTGGAAAAAAAACCTGCAACTCTGTGTTAATCCTCAAGACCTCTCTTAATTAAGCACCGACTTTCTTCTGCATTTCCTTGCTATGATGCTTGAATGGAAGAGCTGGTTTAAGAGATTCCCACCCCATTCTCACTCCTTCCCTGCTGTTCTTCCTGCTCCCCAGTAACTCTCTTACTCACGCTGAAGGAATCTTTTATACAATATCACTTTAAAAAAAAATAAATACAAGAACCATTTCACATATCTGCACTATGCATTGGTTCCAAAAGACCCAAACTTGCCCAAATAAGAGCAATAGTGACTTAAACCAGCTTTGCCATCAGAAGATTTCTAACGTGGAACCACACCTTAAGCAAGTTTAGAGCTGAAGCCATTAGTGACTGCTGTGGAGCTGAGCTAAAACACTTTGTACTTTCATTGATCATCAGTATTATTGTTCCTCTGCATCTTCCAGCGTAGTGAAAAACCAGCTGGTCTTGAGAAATGTTAACAGCAGTGAAACCAACAGGAATGAAGAGGGCTTAATATCGCACAAATGGGGCTGTTAGTCCCCAGAATATGCTACTACTTTGCGTCACTAGTAGATATTGTTGACAAGTCAGAAAATAGTATTTATATTTATTCATGCAATGCAAAGGCAGAACTCTTTCTCTGTCTGCATCTCTAATGACTGTTAGGAGACTATGGATGAGAATAATCACAAAACCTGAATGGAGATAATAAAACCAATAGTGTTCAAGTGCTGAAACAAAGAGAATCCCCAGTGGGGCAGTGATCTTCTGAATGACTCAAGTAGTTCTGCAAAAGCCTTTGAATTTCACTTTGACGTTTAAATGAAGAAAGGGAGAGAAAAGCACAGGCCAATTTCATTGATTGGTGTAACTCAGGAATCTAACATAAAAGCATTGGGATGACTCACAATACATACAACATCTGAAACTAAACTCCATTCTCTTCTATTCCCATTTCATTAAAATAACCTCCTATTTTCTTCTGTTATAATTTTGTATAAATCATGTGTACTCTGATTTGAAAAACTCCATGCAGGGGGTTCAAACAGAGCTTTCTTTATTGGATTCCATTTGGGAGGGAAGCTACAGCATCTAAGGCACTTAAAAAAAATAATATAAAAATCAGTGGTTTCAGCTGAGAATTTGCCAAGCTTAGATTTTAAAAGCTCACAAACTCACTCCTCCTTCAAAAAACAAGAATTCAGCCAAAACACATCAGAAGTGAGGCCTTTGCAGGGCACAGAAGAGACTGCAAGCATCTGATCTACAGGCTGCAGCAGGGAGCCTGCTTTGTGCTCCCGTGTGCTGCCCCATGCTGTGTTCCAGTAAGCCTCCAGTAAGTCAGACTCCAGGAGCTCTGTGCAGAGGAAATCCTCGTGCAATACCAAGTCACTATCCAAGCTCTGTAACTGTGGACTCCAACAATAAACATTTTTTGCCACTGCCAGCATGCATCTCCTTTTGTGGCATTGCTGCTTTGTTGATAAATTGTTCCAGTCACACAGACAAAATCAGACACCATTTCAGAGAGATCAACAGTCACGTGTAAACCAGACCCTAAGCTTCCTGTTGAAATACAGACTATGAGCACCCCGATGGTTCAAACTGTTATCATAGAAGGAGTACAAACATGTATTATTCCAGTTCCCTGATATTACAAAAACTCAGGTCTACTTGTTAAGGGGTAAACATTACTTTGTCTATATTACACTTCAGAAGAGCCAAAATGTCAGAAAACAAAGGAAAAATAAAAACCCCACTCACATGAGAACAACAAATTCAGTCATCGTCTCTTTTCCCAACCATGCAGTCAAGGTCAATAAAACTGGACCAGATCTTCAGAGGGAGTAATGTGTCACAGATAGCGCAACTTACCCCTTCCTTCCACCCACACGAATACCATTTGTAAAGCTGAGACTCAAGTGGATACACACAACCTAGGCATGGCCTGGAAACCGTATGGTCATACTCTCACAGGATCACATCTGAACTACAGGAGTGATTCTTTAGAGTCTTTTGGATTGCAGACCTAAGCAAGAACGTATTTAGCGAAGAACTTCATGTACAGGGCACATGCATTGTTTTAATCTATTATGCGTGTACATATTTGGCTTCCATGGACAGCTAAATGCAAGGGTGTTACGATCTTCCTCTTGCATTGTCTTACACTTCAACGTATCCAACTTTTCTCTAGAATATCTTGTACCTGCCTCTTCCAATACACAAACAAGAATGTATTTGAGTGTCCTTGCTTATGCTGTTTTACATGGAAATAATAGCCATTTAAATGGAATAAACAGCCATCCCTGATCAGAGAAGTGGTTGACCTAGAGTCACCACAGTGCCTTCATAACTTTAGTTCTTTAAAAAGGGACACAGGGGATCCGATACAAACTGCTAGATTGGTTTGAAGCACATGATCCATTCGAACGAGGTGCATTGCATTAACTTATGGAAGGCCCAGACTATGAAATCATTATAGCAAGTATCTTTGCTTTAGTTTTTGACTGATAACCTTCATCATTAAAATTAATGCAAGTATAGACAAAATTGTACCTATTAATACAACTCTAATTGATACCATAAGTAGAAGAAAAAATCTCACTATGAATACAATCAATTCTGCACAGATCCTGTTCTTTATTGACTATTTGCTTCACTGGGGACAGTACTTTTTAGCATCCTTTTTATTATTTTTCAGCAGTGATGCCACCGTATAGGTCTGAGGCCCAAGGGTATTTGGCGATTCCATTTAGACTTCCTGTGACTTTCCCAACATACAGCGCCAGTATAGGAGGATGCTGTTAGTACACAAGCCCCTTGGGTAGCTAGTTATGAAACTTGAATTGCTGCACTTAAGCAAGCCTGTCAGAATGCTTGGCCTCCTAGACACCATGGCTCCGGCTCCATCTACAAAACTTTAAGTGGCACTTGCTAAAAGTATGGAAAAAAACCCCATATCCTGTCTTTGCTTATATAGAACACTATTAATGGTGTTCTGTATGAGCACACGTAGGCTGAGCTAGGAAAACCAGTAGTATTGTTCAGAAACAAGCTTATTTCTTATACTTGCACAAAAAGCAGAGTTGATTTTATGGATGGACTGAGTGAATTATAAAATTTGTTGTAAAAACTTGTAACTTAGCTCACCTCTGCAAATGAATATACTCCAGGATTTTTATGAAATCTCAGAGATTTTGGAGAAACTCTGGACAGCCTGCACATGATTTCTCATTGCTAAAGTGCACCTGTACTTCTGCAAATTCTGATGCTAATCCCCAGTTGCTCAAGAAGCCAACGGTACATAGCAGGGAGAAGGGGAGCAGGAATCCTTTCCACATTTCACCTGAAAGCTGGCTGTCACAGCCCAAGCCTCAAGAATACCTTGCCTGTGCTGGTGTATCCATTGTACTGGGGCTCACATTAAAAAGAAAAAAACATATATGGTGTTGTGTTATACTGGTGGCATAAAATAGCAACCAGGACAAAGGATTTCTGCTGATCCTTTGAATTATGCCCTTAAACAGGACTGAAGGTACTTTCTGTTTGTAGCCCGCTCAAAAATTGCTAATAGACAATATTATTCTTTTATTCCCAGTTCTTACCTCCTTAAAGCATCAAAATGCCAGCAAACTATTTGGAACCCTCTTAATGAACTAGGAAAATTTTCATAGCTGACAGGATCTTAGCAGATGCCTCAGCAGAGCTTGTCCCACAGACATGTGGTCAGAAAACCACAACAATGGGTTTAGGCTTGAAGTTTTCCAATTCTTGCTATTACCAAAACTTCAGAAGGCGTAAAAAAAAACCAGTTGCTGCTATTACAATGCCAGCTACTCATCACCATGGCATCTAGCTGCCTCTACTGAAACCTGAATTGTCCTAACGAGATTGAAAATACACCAGCCTTCCTGATACTGGCTGCAGGGAGAACAAGTTCTTTGAGATCAGCTGATGATTAGATTCACACTTAAGTGTATATACGTAGGGAGCCAATTTCAAAGGCGTGGGCCTGCTAATGAGATTGCCCTGCTGCCAGCATCTGTAAAGCTGTACCCTCAGGAAGTGAGCAGTAGCTTTCCAGATGAGCACAGGTTACCTGGTGGAATGGAGATGGTGCTAAGGCTCTCATGAAAAGTGTCAGGGAATCATTAATAGCCACAAGCAGTCAAGCGCATCATCTTTAAAAAAAACCCAAAGTGCCTCCAGCAGAAAACTGTCATCCTGTGTTTTTGGGCTAATGCTGAGGCAAAGGAAAGTGCTACCAAGTGACTCAACCAAGCTACTGTTCTCTCTTCTGCGTTTCTGGAGATATTGTACTGAAGAACTGAGCTTACCAGCACCGCTCAGACCATGAGATCTGATACATCTGATCGCAGCAGGCTGTGATAAGACTACAAAATATGGAGGTATTTGGAGTCTGGTATCTACATACCTTTAACAATTTTTTTTTAATCATGATTACTGCACACATCACTTAACAGACATAACTGCTTGCCATAAATATTTATTAACTAAAAGAATACTTAACCATATAGCTTTTCCTTGCTATCCAACAGCCAGTGACAATCAGAGCACTTGAGCAAAGAGCAAACTTTCTTCTCATTCCACGTCTCCCCTTTTCTAGTTCCCTCTTTGTTACTTTTCCATGATCCAGTTACCAACTTACTATGACCTTTTTAATTTACTCTTGCTTAATCAACAGCTATTAATGTATATGGACCTACGAGTTTTCACACCGTTTTCAGTATTAGTCACATCAATAAATTTGACAAAATGCATCCATGAGACATTTTGGAAGCTGACAGTGTCTTTTACTATCTACTCTCCAAACAACAAGTTGATAATCAGAAAAAATAAGTCTTTTTGAGAGATGCATATGCACACACACTTCAGGAGGTAGGCAAATCTGAAAATTTAAGGACATGTAAAGTCAGATCTTCAGCTGGTACAAATCAACCCAGTCCCCTAATTTATAATGGCTAAGGATTTGACCCTTAAAATCCTTTCCTGACACTTCTGATAAAGAAAGAACATTACATTTCACTTTATAATTGGACCCTATAGTTAAAACCAGCCAGATTCTTTCCTGATTAAAGAGACAGGAAGATATAAACCAGATTTATTGTCTATTAGATTTTATGTTCCATTTTCTCTTGTCACAAGAGAAGTAATTTTGTGTATATAGCCTGTCCAGCACAAAGTCATTTGTTCCCTCAGATACACTAATTCAAGCATAAATACATAGATCCATATTAATAAGCCACGGTCATGTAGCTAGAGGTCCTGCCTAAATGTTTTCACGTTCCCTGGCTTTGCACTGTTCTGTGCTGAAGTTCTGGCTATGGTGATCTCTACTTTTTTCTAATAAAGTCAAAATCCAACTGTAAAATATTTATGAAAAAAGAACATTTTCTATCAGTAGAGTTTGTTAAAATATTTAATAATATCTTATTTAAAATATTTTTAATTGATTTTACTAAAGCCAAAGCTACATTTTCTCTTCCTTTTGGGGATGAAAACTCCTTTTTCGTGCATGTGTGCGCATGCGGGAAGAATCCCATCCAGCTTTATGAATAATGACAGCCAGAATGAATTGCAAGTTGGTCTTAACAAACATGTTCTCAAATACATTATCCCACTACTCACTCAGCCCTCTGTGTAAGTGCTAAGTGGTGGCAGGCAGCAACAGCCTTGCCTAGCAATCTCTGTAATTAAACATTCAAACACAGGCATGCATTTCTGCAAATGGGCCCCCCAACTTCCCTTTTTTGAACACTTTCTTCAGAAGGAAATCTCACACAGCTGTTGTAAGAACACTGCATGACATCTGCAAAATGTCTATTGTACAGACCAGGGTGAGAAAACAGCCTAAAACACCAACAAGCTGGATCTGACCACTAATTGAAGCCATTGTTTAGGAAAATTACTCGCGTGTGGTCTAACAACTCATCTGAAATTAGTGATTGCTGCAAATGAAAAAGCAGAATTACATACCATCTCCCATCCCCCATCTCTCCCAAAGGGAATTGTGCTAGAAACAAACATTTACCATCACATACAAATATAATGCTGCTTTATATTGCATATTTTTTTGCGGTTTTCTTAACTGCATCAGATGCCAGCGAGCTGAATTCCAATGCATATTACTGATACTGTCAACAAATATTAAATAGATTTTTTCAGTTTGTGAGATAATCAGAAATGTGTCCCTCGTTCCTGTTTTCCACCCAGTAGGTTTAAATAGAACAAGCCATTTGTAGCTTACTGTCTATCTTACACCTTATTTACACTGAATTTTTATCTTCCGATGCATCTTATTTTTTGTTGGCATTCCCCACCATGCAGTTTACATGGTGATGAAGAAATAGCCTTGCAGGCACTGAAAAAGAGATACAACATGTTAAGACATAATTCCCTGCAGGGCATTCGAGGCTGAATTTGCTGTCACAATGAGTCCAAGCTTCCATAACTATCCATGGTTTATGTGGATTTGAAACATAAAATTAGATTCATCTTAATCTTCTGAAACAGCAATCTTCCCATGAAAGCTGAGAGACAACAGCATATGAAAATGGTGAGAGAGAGAGAGGACAGAAAGAAGACGAGAACTGAATAAAACGAGATGCTGCACTCTTCTAGTAAAGGAAGTGAAGTTCCCTTATGGGTAATAATATATCATGAAAACTTTGCTGAAAGGGATTGAGTTCCTGCCAAGTTCCTTGTTTACATACAAGTGATCTCTACTGAGGCTTCGCAGCAAGCCAAGTACTCAAGAGCACTGAGGAAGCCAGCACCAGAATAGAAATCACTACTGTTGAGAGGAAGGTTTGTGAGACTGCATTTTGTAAGTAAGATCTGATTTATGGATATGGCCTCCATTCACCTAGGCGGGGACACAGCACCAACCCAAGAGAGCTAAAGTTCAAAACAATAAATCTCAAGTTTCCTCGGTCAGTCCAAGAGCGGAGCTTAAGGAATATACTGCCCTAGTTTCCTGAGATCAGGCTTTGCAGTTGGAGTAACTTCAACTTTTCTTTTTCTTGAGGGGCTTCAGATTTGCCAGCTTTATCATATTCCGTTGCTGCCCTTGGGGCTCTCAGAAAACACGCTGTTTTAAAAAATAAAAAAAAAAGTTCTCCAGAGTCACACTTTTTTTCTTATTTGTATTCCTCGCATTTAAAAACGCAAAGAAGAATATTTTATCATATGCAACTAACAAACAGCACAGAACCTGAACAAAAGAGAGAAAAAATGTTGATTTTCATGATTTGAACTGACAAAGGAAACACACTTATTGAAATCTTCCCAAATAGTGTGGAACTAGAATGTAATTCTTCTTATATTTAATTTAAATCATATGTAGTGTGTTCTTTTATTGCGATTACTTCAGGTTTATACCAGCATGAGTAGAGAGTCTTAATATTTTTTTCTTCTCAAAATCAATGAAACACACAGAATAAAGTTTTCCAAGGGTTTCAAATTCATTTATTTTCCTGCTTCACTCATCGGCCTTGCTGCCATTAAAAACATCAAATATTCTGTACGCTCAGTTACTGGCTTGCATTTTTCAACCAAGAGAAAACCAAGAGAGAATAATAATATAGATAGCAGGTCACGATAAATAATAAGAATGCTATGACATTAGCTGCATTATATATCTTTTTGGTACTGCAGTCCTAAAACTGTCAGAGTTTCCAGTGATTGATATATTTCATTGTTCTCACATGATATAATTCTCTTTAATTAGGAGTATTTTTGCCAAATGTAGTACCATATTTGGCCTAACTTACTTTCCTACTAACAATGCAGATAAACATGTTTTCCAATAGTTTCAATATAGATCAAATAAATAAAAGAAATCCAGGAAAGGCACGTAAGAACATTCTCAACTTTCATTTATTGACTTTCAGTAGAAACAGTTTGTATGGAATTGAAAATCAAACAGAAAAAGTGTTTTGCTGAACTGGGTTTATTGAGTCCACTGTTGATTGTGTCCTCAGCTGCAGCTCCCCAGATGAGGCTGCAGTGACAGGGATGAGATACAAACACATCCTACTTGCCATCAGCCAAGTATGGCCTCACAGCTATGACAGGAAAAGCTACTATTTATTTGAGAATTTGATCTTTACTCTTTCTGGTGTGGTATCTTCAGCAGAATATTCATGCTCACTACTGTGCAGTCCTGCATTCTTTCCCTCTGGTGAAACCCTGGTAAATAACAGGTTCCTTGCAGAAGGACTGTGAGGTGACAACCCTTTTTCCTCTTCAGCAAATATATTCTTTGGTTGTTACCGAAGTCCTTGTACTGCAATAACCCTTCAAACTCCACTAGAGAAGTTATTTGGAGCTCCAGTAGCCACTTTCCTGAATCTATCTTGCCTTCCTACGCTCCTATCAATCATGTCCTTGGGAAGCAGTGCCTTGCAGGCAAAGAAGCCCCAGACACCTTCTCTCCTGGGTTTCACACACACAAATCCCACAGGGGAAGGGACAGGGAGAGACAATGTGCTTCTCCATATCAAGGATCTTGACTCTAAAATGGAGCCAGTATACACAGAAGCACAAAGCAATAGCAACACTGTTTTTAGAAGAAAAAAAAATAATAAAGTCAACTCATCAACTAAATTAGGAATAATTGGTGAAATGATTATGCAAAAAACACACAGAGGCACTGCTCTAGGTAATAAGTTCTGCTGACTATTTCTCCTGGCTATTCCATTTGATATTCTCCGTATTTAAGTTCTGCAGCCTCAGACCCAAAATTTTAATGAAATGCAGTTCTCTATTATTAACTGCTGCTCTCCTAAGATCCCAAAGGAAGTAAATACTTCATTTAATTGTGTTTATGTTAGCCCATAATACATGTAGAGAAAGAGAGGCTGGCATAGGTATGCTGCAAGAGCCTTTTTACACAACCTTCAGCGTATTTTTTTTAGATCATATTTCAGAGAATAAAATCAGTTAACAATATTTTCCTATGAGATTTCAGCTTAGCTGTGGGGATAATACATTACTACATTTCATTAAAGTTACAGATTCAACAAATGCTGACTGCGTTACTCTATGATCTTTTTGGGGGCTACATTAGGAAAATAATTAGAACTGATCAAAACGGGTGTGGTAGAGTGAGGAGGTGTATAATATTTTCCTTTTTCATAAGTGCTTTCCTTTTTCATCATGGTAAGCCAGCCACCTTATATAAATATTAACACAGTAATGTGGAAAATGGGCATGAGAAATATTTAATTCGGTAGAAATAACACACATGAAAGGAGTTTCCTGTTACTGTGTTAAGTTACCTTAATTGAATTCAGAATTCTTTGTCTTCCAGTTTGGTTTTCTGTTCTGCGAAAAAATAAGGACTACTGAACACTATATCACGGTCTAAATCTCTGCTGGAGGAAACCCAGGTTCACGGATATGAGCAGGCTTTTTGATTTCTGGCTGTGTATTTTTGATTTTGTGCTCCTACAAGGTTTACCTTAAATTATTGAGGCATATTTTAATAAGTCTTCTGTAATCTGAGACACCTAAGAGCTGGAATTTTCTGTTGCATGGAAACTGAAATGCTGGTCTGGACATTCAGCACCGTCTTAGAAAACTGAAGTGCAATACAGACCTATTGAGCCTGACTTCCTCTAGACAGTAAATACTCGAATATCCCAGCAAAAAGTTGCTTTAGCATACTCTGCAAATAAAATTTCATTTCAAAGGCAACAAAGTGAGAAGACAGATAAACTCCATAAATGTATCTTTTCTGTTTCCTTTATCGGCCTACAATGAATCTGAAGTAGATAACATGCAAATTCTGGGTTCTTCTGGGAAACTTGAAGCAACTTCAAACTTCTTTAACTATTTTCAGACACTCAAAATTTTCATAAAAAACAAATCAATTTGTCTACTAATTCTCACTTCCTTTGTTTTCCACAGAGAATATAAATCGGTTTCCAAATCAAACAAAAGTGCAAAGCTCATCTTCTTGGAGGTAACAGTTCAAACGTGAAACTATACCTAACATCTTCAACAGACTCTTTAAAATGTATGAAGATTTAAGGTGAATCTGGGCAGTTTAAAGTTTCATATGTGCAGACCATGTGAAACAGAAGTTTTCATACACTTCTGTGAAAACCTTGTTGGATTTAGCCACAACTTGCCTTGCATTTTGAGCATCGTCCAGACAAGAATGTCAAAGTGAGAGTAACTTTTACACAAAAGAATTGATGCGTTCGGTGCAGCTCTCTTAGGTTGCTTTGTCAGATCGCTCACTTTTTTTTCCAGAGATATACATAGAAAGAACTAGTACAAGTGACCTTAGAGAAGAAACATTTAACCTTATCCTTGATGTAAACATCTTGCACTGATATTGCAATGTAGGTAAAGGAAAACATGGCAATTTAACAGAACAAGGTCAACATTACAATAAGGTAGATGTTTCCTTTTTAAGGTTGACTTCTAAGGGGATTAAAGCATTCCTTTCTAACAGAAGAAACAAAATGGCACACACTACAAAGATTTGCCTTTTAAAAAAATCAAACAGAGCATCATTGTAACTGGTCTGTTTTGAAAGAGAAAGGTGTGCACGGTTGTAAACTATTCTAAAAAGTAGGCTGTTTATATTTCATATGAATTAAGTAATGAGCCATAGCTGTGTTAAGTGTTGTTTCTTTGTCAGTTGTATGCTAATGAGATACAGTACATGTATGTACACATTTATACATATGCTTGCACATACGACTAAAGGAGAAAGCTAAGTACACAGACTATAGGCATGACAAAATTATGTTCTAGATACTTCTCTATTAATACATTAGCAAATTTTAGGTTCGTTAAGGGAAAGAAGAATCACCAACACCCTTGGAAAACAACTGTCATATGAATTGTTAATAGTATCCCAAGCGCATGTGAGTTATTATAATCTAGCACATATTGAGGAAGCCTACTGCACACAGAAATTACCAGTTAACACTTAATTTTTGCATTCCACATTTATGCAATTAATTAGAGAACACTTAACATTCTCTCTAACTTCAAGCTCTGCATGATCATGTTTGATCATGAGGGAATTTCAAATCATTTATGTAGCCAAGATTTAAATACAAGAGGAAAGAGAGAAGATGATGGTTGGGAAGAGAAGCACAAATATATTAAATGACAGATCAAGCTGTATAGAAACGAGAAAGTAAATACAGACATGACAAGCAAAGTTACTCACGGCAAGGGATGTTTATATAAATAAAAAGTCACGCAACTTCTTATATAGGAAATGTGCAGAGATATAGTTCTATATTAGGGGACTTCACTGGTCCATCAGCTGCCTCAGAGATGAAGACACAAGAGGTAAATAGATTTAAGAGATGTGGTAACTATTTAAAAAAGTAGATGACATGCCACAATAGCACTGAATCCAGCATAGGGTCTGTGTGTTTGGACTACATTTTTATTTACATCTCCCTGCTCTAGATTTTGGAAGAATTGCCCCTGTTCCTACCTGTCCTCTCAAGTACATCCAAAGCTACAGTTAGAAGGGTCACAGGAACTGTAGTTTGTCAGAATTTGTTCACCAGCCATCATGAATTCCTGATATCACTCCGACTTTTCCTCCGATGTTTGTGGCATCATCCATTACCCAACTTCCCTCAGGATTATTTCCCTAGGACCTTGCAGAGGTCTTATTGCAGTGTGTGCCTTAGGCAGACACAGCCAAATCTCCATCGCCCCAGACCACAATACCTCCTAGGAAATCAATCGATCTAGGTGAGTCACCTTGCAGTGATAGCCTTAAGCTTAACAGAATACATAGCAGGCTTAGTTACAGGATAAAGAAGGTCTTTAATATGCAAGTTCACTGTCCAGAGGGAGCTGAAGGAGACATTTAAGGCTATGGCTTAAAGACTGATTTCGAAGAGACTAATGAGAACTCATTTTAAAAGGTGCTTAGAGCCCCCAACAGTTCCAAACTGCTTCAAACAAACCCGCTTCTAATTGAGGGACAATGGACATTTCAAGACAGGTATTTCTAACCTTGCTGCAGCATCACACTCCTCACTTTTTGCATGTACTGGGTGCCATCATTCCCTGTAACACTTAAGGTACTAGAAGCGATAGAGAATCCGTCCTGGCATTCCTATCGGTATCACCCACCTGAGTGCTAAATAGCCCCAGCGCTCAAAAAGGGACTGGGCAGAGATGATTCAAACGATGGGAACGGCTACATTTGGAAGCATTATTGTAATGAATCTTCCGTTGCATCCCCAAATAAAGACTTGGGATCAAATCCTCCATGAGGCTAGACTGAGGAAGCAATATCAATTTCCACTGGCTCATAATGCTTGTAATCAAATACATCCATTTATTATCTGTGACAGGGTTGGAGATGTTAGGCAAATTACTTTATTATTCTGCAAAAATACCAGCTTGTCATTAATATTAGCCTGTGTCTTTAAAATCAGAGATATAAGCAGCTTCTTCATCTCACTACATCACGCTATAATCCGAAGTGCCCTATAAGGAGCTCTAATATTTAAGGTCTTTTAGCTGCTACCTCTACATCCTGATTATCCTTTAGAAATTAAATGCTTTCAATATACATTTGTAAGAGAGACTAACAATCTCCTGCCACTTGAAGGATGAAGATGGTAAATGATGGCTGGGGTGGGTTTTTTTTGTTGTTTTGATGCTGCCAGACAGGCTGATGACTTTATATTCTGCGTCCATGGCTCAATGACCCACAAATCTCCTTTGATATGCCAGGCAGCAGAGAGAACCAAGCTGAACGGATCAGGAGAAAAGTGAAAATGCTTCAGCAAGGGGCCCCCGATGAAGCCATCATGTGACAGGAATCCTAAGACTCTGTTACGGAGGGGAGAGGAGAGAGAGAGAGAGAGAAAGAGAAAAAAAAGGGAATAGGGCATTGTGGTGGCACAAGCTGATAGAGACGTCAGAGACGCTTCAGTAATCTCACGACGCTTTGGCCCAGTGTGGGGGCAAATGAGGCCCATATTCAGCATGGCGTGACGGGTAGGACCACCCCGAAAAAGCTGCGAGGGGGCAGGCAGTTGGACAAATCAAAGCAGAAGAAAGTAATTTTCGATAAATTAAAGAAATCTCCATGGAAATTAGCATGAAACATTTTCTAATCTCCCGCTTTTCACCGCCGACAAGGGTCACTGGTTTAACTTCTCTCTCTTATTTTATTATTCCCCAGCCACATTCCTCTGCTTTTTTATATCCTTCAATTTTTACTACCTCTTTTTCTTCCAGTCTATCATTTTTAGCCTTTCTTATAGCAGCTTCTTAACCCTTTTAGGACTTTGTCCAGTAAATATTCTGGAGAATTAACTGATCCATTAGAGTTTAAAAGGACGTACTCCAAAGCAGTTGCATTTTCTAACTATCTGCAGTATTTTGTCTACCAAGCATGCCAGCATTTTAACTGTGATCAAAGTCAACCATTCCCTTCGCCGTAAAACCTGATAAAGGCCGCTTTCCACAATCTCCTTTAGAGATAGCACGCTGACGCTGCTAAATACCAGCTGCAAATACACTGCTAGATGTAACATTGCTAAGTCACAGCATTATGACTTTTTGATTTTCAATTTATTTTTTTTTAATATAAGAAATCTTTTCTTCTTTGCTCCCATTCTGGTTCTGCTAACCCAAGAAGGTCAAATTAGCACCTCTTCTTCCTCACCTTTGTTCCAAGAGGTCACATTTGGAAGCCTGGTTTACATTAAGAGGGATTACTAATATTAAATGCTGGCAATCAAAACAAAAGCCAACAAATATGAAATAGCAATGAGGTTGTCTGGTAAAAAAATACAGCTACTGAGCACATGAAGGGTATCAAGAGAAAGAGACACCTGCCTTTTGACTATTGTAACTTTGCACTTGTAGGCATAAAAATCAATAAAACTTCAACAATCTATGAGCCATCACTTATGACACAAAGAGAGAGAATGTGAGAATATTAGTCCACCTTAACTTCTGATATAAAGAAATGTAATTCCTCCTACATCACTGGTAAAGACTAAAGGGTCAAATTTATCTTTTTTAATATTTATTTACAGGATAGCTCTTATGCTGTATAATAAATCCAGTTTTGTAGTTTCCAAAGAACACAGACTTCTGCGACATCCTCCAGCTGATTACGTTTCTAAAGACATCATCTAAAGACATATTGGAGTGTGAATAGTGAAATCTTTACATAATGATAAACGGGAACAACAAACCTAATTAAGCCTTGGGCTTTTTTTTCCTGCTACTTGTAGATACTATTGGATCTGAGGATGAATTCTCCACAAGTTTCACAGTAGGTCACAGAAGTATGTTCCCTGAAATGTTTTCTATAAAAAGCGGTCCAAATATGTCATGTGCTATCACTGAAGAAAGGAGCTGGATGTAGAATGATAACTGGTATAGTTTCTATCAGTTTTACTACTTGCACAAGCAGTGTGCTACATGTCTCTCATTTTCTTGAACAAGACAGATGCCTCTGGTGTGAAAAATACAGATGTTGGAGTACACAGCAGACAACTGTGGTTTATCAAAAATACACTACTGGCACTGACTGATGTCAGACTTAATCATTCAGCATCCTAGCAGGAGCGAGTGAATTATTGGGTCTTAGTCATGTGTGGTTTATGTTTAAAAAGTAATACGTCATCTTGTTTCTTCTTTACAGGGGTTGGAAACTATTGAGCAGACAGCAATGCCTAGGGCTATAGGTAAGAAGCTGAACAGAAGCCAGAAATGAAGGTGTATGACAAGGGGTATAGACACAGACAAGTATCCATGCTTTTTCTGAAAGAAATGTCAATGATGGGCAAAAAAAAAAAAAAATCAGCATTAGAAAGATTGCATTGATAGGGGGTGGGGGAACAGAAGAGACTATGCTTACTTGATAAAAACATTTACATATTTAATCTCAACAAAATATACACAACTTAATTTTGTGTTTAAATATATGCATAGTTTAACAAACAGATTCTTAATTTATTCACTGCTTATCATATTTTAGATGATGTTTAAACAACACTACACACAAGCATAGCCTAGATTGGTTTATTAGTTAAGAAGAATTCACCTGTACACAGAAATCACTTCTAATCAGCCATTTATTTTAAGGACTGGTGTCAGGTGCTACATACTCTCACTTGAGTTTATCAAAAGGGTCCTTAGTTATTTTTTCAGTCCTTTGTACATTCCTCTTTAGCCACAGCAATGAAAAGTTTCCAAGTAGATCAGAAGATCAAGTGTGTCAATATATACTGAGACAGTTCCCTGCTGTCTAACATGAGACAACAGTCAGTGACTGGTTTAAATGGCACAATTTTATGTTGCTTTAGAAAACAATTACATCAAGGTATTATTTCAGGGAGGAAGAGAAAGACCAGTCTTTTCCTTGAAATACTACAAACATGGACAACTAGGAAGTGATGTCTCCTGCAAACATCATACCAGTCCTGAAGCTATTATTTGTATAAGCACAAGTGAAGTCAAGTTTGACAAGTTATTGGAGACCTTCTCACAAGCAAAAGTTTGCAGGATCAGGCCCTTTCAGAATATTAGATGGGATGACTAGGATCTGCTCACACCTTTAGCACAAAGGCAGAAATGAGAACTAGATGTGTGACTCATTAGCAGTCACAGAGATGGAGTACATTGCCCGAGTCAGGCTTACACTATTATTGCCAAGTGCCTGTCATTACCCCTCCAGGATCTTGAGAAAGGTGTCAGTTAGACCATAACAAGCACTGCCTTTTATCGTGCATACTTTTTTTTTTTTTTAATTTTCCCATCAAGAAATACAATTTCGGATTTAATGTTAGTTAGCCAGTTATGGGAAGTCAGGCTGTCATCCAAAATTCATGTGATACATTTTCTTCTGAATTATCTTCCTTCATGAACTTGTGATTAGGTAAACAGCATAATGCACAAAGTATATTAATCTGACTATTGCTTCTTTTCTCCCATTAATGGTGAATTTAAGTCGCCAGAATCCACAAATGCAACAGCTTCCTTTAAAAGCAGTGAAATAATTTTCCTGCATAACTGGAGACTTTCAGAAGATCATTATTGGGAAACTGATATTATATTGTGCACAGAAATAGGTCTCCTCTGGACTTCAACACATACCAACTACAAAATGCAAAGTCAAGTCATTTAACATTTATTTCAGCAGAAATGGCTCACCTCCTAATAGAGGAGCTTTAGCTGGGGCGGGGGGGAGAGCAGAAAGCCCCACATGTAATCATCCCCCAGCACTTTCACTGAACTAGCATCATTGTGTACATTGCAGTGGTGCCAGAGATTGCAACCGTGGACCAAAGAATCTTAACTCTATGCTGTGTCCTGTCTAATCCTACACAGTCCTGAGCTCACAGGAATACTAATAATATAGTAATACTCAAGAACTGAGACTCTTTGCCTCTCTGTGGATTGAATCCAAATACGAGACAAGCACAGCCCAGAACTCAGTATAGTGAATATCTGCTAATCTAGGAACCGTTTTGGCAAAGTTTGCACCAAGAAAAAGCATCACTGTGAGTGTAAGCATATGCCATGGGCCCTTCTTGCCCTATACTTGGGCACTGAACCCCTAGCCCATATGGAAATATTAAGAGAAAGTGAAATGCATAGTTTGAAGAGGTAACCCATTCCACCAGTCTGCAAGCAGTTAACTGATGTACACACCAAGGAAAGAGATAGATTTTTTTATTATTATTTTTTTACAGTCAGGGGCTTCAGGAGTAACACACAGAAAAGTGAAAATTCATGGGATATATAGCGATACAGGTCACTATCACTGGAAGTTTAGCAAACTTTTAAAATGTTAACTTTAAAGTTTAAAAAAAAAGTTGATGGAGACTTCCAAGGAAGAACTATTTTGGGCAGAAGGTGAGGAATATAGCCCTTTTGGTTTACTTCGCCCATACCAGTACTTAGATTGAACAGGGCTTAGGTAGGAATTTAGAGCATAAAGTAAGTTCAACAGTATTGTGTGATATACCCAGACTCATGAAGATCATCTACAAGTTCTATCATAGTTCAAGGAAATACCTACTATCACAAAGGGTCAGAATACATCCTTATCAGTGACAGAACTTGTCAACAAATGGAAAAATTACAAAACCCCCATCAAGCTACCATAACGTAATAGCATTTTTTTTTCTCTAATTCAACAGGATAGTGTCATAAATTCATTTGCACTTAAAGAGCATCTCGTCACTTATGATTTGATAATGAAAGAGGAAACTGAGAAGTTTCTTGTCTTTACAGAATCAATTCACTTAAACGTCTTCTCTTAATAAGTCCAAACTTTGAGAAGTCACTTCAAGCATTGTCTTCAGTAGACAGCAGGAAAAGAATTGTCTAGAACAAGTGATTGCCTTCACAAGTGTGATATTTTCACCCCTTGAGACTCATTAGTCAAAGGCAGGAAAGAAGGTCTTGCCATCAAATGATTTTGACAGTTTCATGCATTATTATCTTCTGGGGCATGAATTTATATTACAGACCAAACAAATACCTAAAGTGTGCAATTCAAATTAGAGCACGTATCTGTCCATACAGCCATATACATTTAACATTTTTCACTGACACTGGCAATAGAACATGAGCAGAAAAGTCTTTTCCACTTTGACAAGAAAAACAGGTTACATATGGAAGCTCATTTTAACTTCCCTGTTCAGTTCATGCTAGCCATGCTGGTGGAGAACATACAGTCTGCCTGACCTCTTCTCATCCTATCACTAACAGTGTTACCCAAGTCCTTCACCTTCTCTTGACAGGGATTTACATACACTCAGGTGGTAAGTTTTTCTAGTTTATAGTGATTATCACAGGAACATAAGTAACAGTGGTGTGCAAGAGGAAGAGCATGAAATACAAACACGAAAGGGACTGAATTAGTCACTTGCCTTGGCACACAAACCACTTGCATCTGTAACTCAGATTAATGATCAGGGAAAAGTATAAAAATGCAGAGCTGACATCCTTCTATCTGAACAGAAGGTTTCCACACAACAATGAAAAATCAACTTTCTGCAGGGGAAAGAAGTAAAGCTACTCAGGGAGAGTCAGGAGTAGAAACTCAGAACTTTTGACTCATTCTTGACTTATACAGCAAAATAGCACAGTCGTAGGTGCTGGCTTACAGCTACAAGAAGCGCGAGAAAGAGATGCAAGAGAGGCAGGAGAGAGAGATGAGGAAGGGTTGCACAGATTTCAAAGCAGACCTCAGTTACGACGGATGAGAATCACTAATTTCCTCCACATAAGCATATCTTCGAGAGGGTTTTGAAAAGAGAATGAATTATCTGAACCAAACCTGTTACAACAGTGTGGTTCTATTCAGTTACATTAGTGTTAATCAGCATTAACTCCACTAAGTGGTAGTTTTAAACTAGTTTATAACTGGCACAAGCAAAGTAGACCCTATGTGTAAATACAGTGAAGCACTGAACATGTGTGTAGATAATTAAGCTATAATTATATTACTTATTACACTGGTGGAAAAATTTATTACTGTGGCTAAAGGTTACTCAGACTTTTCTTTCCTGTTTTGACATATTAAAAATAAATTTAACATTCACATTCAAAATACAAATATCACTACCCAAAAAGCATCATGTCTTTCTTAACCAGAGAACACAGAGATACAGCCAACTGGCAAATAGGCTCCAGAGAACACTTGGGTAATAGGAGAATATTCATATGAAATTAGTCTTTGTACTGTAAATTTTTGCTTTATCTGTTTGTTAATCATTTTCACACAAGTTATTGTTTCACTCTACTTACTTTGAACAGATGATGGGTTTAGTTTTACAAACACTCCAGGAAAAACCTCAAAAGAGAAGGCTAGTCTCACTACTTTAACTAGCTTCTTCATCTGGTACACAGCTTGGGATGATGCTCACATAGATGGTTATCACAGGGACTGTCCAAAGCCAAGCAAAGCACCCTATCTGCATGGTCCTGTGGAACCTTCTTGGGGAAAACACGACAGATGTTACCCCCTTCCATCACATGATGGTGTGGGAACACTGCAGCTCTGTTGTAGTTTTCAGTGCCCCACAGAGGAGACGTTCCACATTTCTGGGTAGCCTGCTGGCAGAGAAACCCACTTCCAGTCCCTTGATCTGGTACTTTCCCTTCCTCTATGCACTAGGTCAAATTTTCAAGGTCAGTCTTAACATGTCTCTTCTCTCCAGTTCCTTTGTCTTCAATATGCATCTTATTCATTAGCAATCTATTTGCCACTGTCTTCACTGAAGCCACAGCTTCAGTACAGGGGGTCTATTCATCTGAGGTTGCAGGGTCCACTTTATATTTCTAAAAGCAGCATGAGGACGAATGGTAGTGACAGACCACTGGCTCAAGCTCCAGGCTGTGTCTCTCTGTTCAAATCTCCCATTGCTTCCAGCCTTCCCCATTAGTTACACTAGAGCCTCCAGCCCTCTGAAGTCTCAGAGCTGGCAGAAACGCGAATGGCTCTGGGATTCCCTGTTAGCAGCAAGCACCACCACTCTCCAGGGCAAAACTAATGGGGGAGCTCAGAGCAAGCGTGAATTTCAAGATGAACAGCAGCTGGGCTTTGCTGACAACTTGCCACCTGATCTCCCAACACGGGAGAAGCTGTAGGGCATGAGAAAGAGGAAGCTGGGGGCATGTTTGGAGGGGAGATTGATGCGATCTGATTTGAACCTGAAAAATGGCCAGTTTGGTTCAGACAAGGAGGGTGAAGGGAGGTTTTAATGTAAACTAGCCCAAAAATGGCCTGTTTAGATAACATATACTACAAGTTAGGAAGTAATTCAGCCTGGCTAATAGCTTTAGGGATGCGTTTGAAGATCCAGGACACATCACATAAGAGAGCTTTCTTGTCAGAAGGAGATACAGAGATTCTGTACAGCAAGTCACAGTCCATTCCTTCCTTTTGCACGTCGCTGTGCATTGTACATTTGATCTGATTCTCAATCTTACGATAACAAGCAGGAGCAAAATGCTGAGGATGAGTATAAAAAGTACTCCCAAATTTGTTCAAAAAACCCTCAACAAACAAAAAACCCAAACAACACTCCATAAACCGGTCCTTCCTTCCTTAACCAGAGGACACATATGATATAGGAGCACACCCATGATAGAGGAGATATGGTTGTAAGCTAATAGATCAGCACGTTGTGGCAATAATGTGCATTCAACTGGAACAAGACAGCTGGGCCCCAGCACAGCAATTTCATATTCTACCATAAGCATCTTAGAAGTGGTACAGCACAACCTAGCACAGAGACATTCCTAATGGCCCCAGTGTACATGAGCACTCTAAGAGGTAAGGGTTAGATAGTGCCTAATAGAAGGTGCATAAGCCACCCTTCAGACTTTAAGAAAATTAGATTAGAGAGATCCAGGTCTGCAAGGGTCATTTGATTACTTCAAAACTTGCCAGTGACTTTTCTCTCTTTCATTTTTACTAGGTTTTCATGATTTTTGACATTTTTACCATGACAAAATTACAGTCATGACATGCGCATCCAGCAGGCATGCAGGTCAGGGTGTATCTTTGTGGATCTACAGTATCTGTTTGACACTCATATGCCTCTGTTCTACAAACAATCAGGGATGATTTTCTGCCACAAGGAACAGCTGCTAAATCTCCCCTTTACCTTCACCTCTCCTCAAAGGAAACAACAGAACATACCTTTGCTTTTGCCTCTTGCCCTCACTCTAGTTCAATGTTTTTTCTTGTTCAATGTACAGCTTTTCTCTCTAGCTGTAATAACACAGTGTTTTGCTTTTATCTATTTTATGCCCAACATGCATAGAAAATTGTAGGAATAACAAATATCCACTGGAGTTCGAAGACAACAGCCTAGCTGAAATACCAATCTCCCAACTTCAGCATCCTCTATAGATGCTTGATGCACTTTCCCCTGCTTGTTCAGCATTTCAAAGTGGGCTACCTCAATGCAACAGAAGGAGACTACTCACCTCCCAGTACAGGACTTATTTTTATCGCTGATTATGGACATGCAGTTTTATAATCTGTAGCGGCTGGGGTGCAGGGACAGCAAGGAACAGGAGTATGGTGTGTGTCATCAAGCATTGCTCACTGATCTCACTCTCCTCTAGGCAACAGGAAGAAAAGTGCAAGATCACTCACGAGGAAAATTTCCCTTTTAGGTTTGAATTCATAAGAACAGAGGTTGTACAGGGGTAGGAAATGAATTCCCAATCGGAGCTGCAGGGCTGCACGGCACTGGGCAGACCTCAGCCCAGAATGCAAATCTTACTTTCCATTGAAACATGAGCTGGAAGAGTGGGAAAGTAGGACACCACAACACAGTCTGTGGCTCTCTCACCTCTGCCCCACATGAGGTTTGGCATACTTTTTTTCTTTATCTACAACCAGTTCTGCTACTACAGTAAGAAAACTCAGGTATACCAAGATATTCATGGATTATTTGTTCTGTTTCACATGATATTGTTTGTAAATACTGTACCTAGCCACGTGGCAAATAATTGTGGAAGGCAGCTAAAAAGCATCTAATCTTGTTCCACAAAACAAGAATAATAAGATAAACTTTTACAGACAGCTGCAAGAATGAGTGGGGTTCATCTTTCCTACTAACTCACAGTGCACTGAACTCCTTAAAAAGGAACTGACAGAGGACTGCAAGCAATAGAGAAGTGACTTTCATCTTGACAAGAAATATCTCCATACGCAGACTGTCAAAAACTAATAGGAAGAATAAAATAAAAGAACTAGAATAGGATGGATCTTTGAGGGGGGGAAAGGGGTGTCCTCTTTGCTTGGAAGAAATATTTTCTCCTGTGACTTATGTTCAGCCCAGTTTCTCACCAGGACAAAAGTCACTGAAAAAGCAATATACATTAATTGCCAAATACCTATTCCACCAGGATAGGTGCTACACTGTGAGCCCAACACCCCAAAGTTGTGAGCTGATGAACACAATGATTCAGTAGGTAACAAGTGTCACCTTGTATCTTTACAGACCAAGCCATAAGCCTAAAACAACTTCAGCTCGGCCACAGAAACACGTCAGGTAATGGCTGCAATAACACTGTTGTGCTGAACACCGCTGGAATGAAATCAGAGTAAGACGCTTTTCTCCCCAGCTCATCACAGCCAGGTAACACAGCTCCACCACATCCTCATTTTTATCTCTTGGGAGCTAACGGAAGAGGAAGGTTACATGTCTTGCCACATAGGAAGTGGGTGGCAGACCTGAATTTTGAACTCAGATACTTAAGTACCACTCTTTTCATCCTACGGCTACAAACCCCCTTCTTGACCTGCAATTCAGCAATAAATATGCGTGGGGTTTTTTTTAAAAAAAAAAAAAAATCAAAGAAAGACATGGTCTTGAAGATACTAGGAAATAAGAGAATACACCCGGTCTCCAGCTAAGCTAACCTGTATAATAAAATCAACTATAATATAGATCTTTTTCTACTTAAACGGGAAGGGTGAGGTGGGGTGTGTGTCAAGAAAGCTGAGTTCTTTTATAGGGAGATCTGGGGGTTTTTGCTCTAAAATGAGAATTTAATCTCAATAATTTGAAGTGCGATTTGCACCTGGATTTCCTTGTTTCAATTTTACATTGTCTACATGGGGCAATACTAAATGCTGCATCCTGGGAAGATGTTAAGCAATGACAACCAGTCTGCTATTTTTATTTTCAGAGTGGCTTTGTTACATTCACACATTCTATCTTTGGGTGAGTCCAATCTAATTCTAAATCTATTGGACTACTGTAGGATCTGAAAGAGCTGATCCTGTAGGACTTGAAAGTGAGTCTTTGAACTGAGATCTCAAGAGATAAATGGCAAATACATTAACTTTGCCACCTCATTTTCTTTAGCTTACAACTTAATTGTATTTTTCCTAGACCTCAGCAATCATGTTTTAATTAGGTCCCTTCGTCTGATTTGATAACTTGTTTTGCATCTTTCTTACCTTAGCACACCGCTCCACAGAGCTAAGCAGATGTTACAACCTGGTACTTATTTCTAGCATTTGCTTTAGTTGAATAAGGTGCTATGGGAACTTTGACTTCCTTAAGGTGAAGAATAGATTTACCAAAACTACATCTACATATTGGCAGCCAATACTAAAATAACCCCCTATCTATGCAGTGTATGCAAGACAAATATGAGAAGGGATTTTAGCTCAAGATAACTGGCTAGACAACCCAGTCTTACAGATAGTTGCTGCTTCTCCTAAGTGATCCCACACAGGAGGCCAGCAGGTACCACATTTCAAATCATATGAAATTACAAGTTAGCAAGCAGCCTCTCCCCATGGGCTCAAATATTACTTAAAGGCTCAAAACAGGACACAGACTGGAGGGGAATTTTATACTCTCTGAAAGGGAATTTCTTTTGTTCAGTTCTGGTGACATCTGTGATCTTTTCTCCCCTCAAACTGTCCCTAGAAATCTTTATAATTAAGGACATATCTATCAAATCTGCAGCTTCCTTTTTTGTAATACCATATTCAATATGTACTTCAACTCTGAAAAGAACCAAGAACTCCATTAAACACTCATGCTGTTTATTGAAAATATGCTCCTAAATAACCTAAAATCTTTATTCTCTCATATACTAAAGGTTAAAATAACGTTCCAGTCACTGAAATAGTCTGTGGGTTGTTTCCAAAACCTGCCTAATATAAAATACCTTCATAATCTCAAAACAAGGTTGTTCGGTTTTTTGTTGGTTTTTTTTTTCCATAATGCTGACAAGGTCCCAAATTTACTTCCCTTGTGATTTGAATTCAATTTCAAGCAAGATTTTCCAATTTTTTTACATCAGGTTCTATTTCTTTGCTCTACCTGTTCTTCAGTTCTCTTTTATCCCCGATAAACCATATTCTAGAATAATCCTGCAAGACTACAGCAATATTTTAGATTTCACATAATGGAACTCAATTTTTGTTTCAGGCAAAGTGTAATTTTGTCTCAATCAGCAGTCAGTAGCCACATTGCCAATTAGACTGAAGCACACTTTACAGCAAAGTGTGCAAAATTATTGGGGAAAAATACACAACCGAGAGAGTCTCAACTGTGGGTAAAATAAATATAATTGATGCATCCTTCAGTCTGCAGCATTGATTATTATTTATTATTACAAACTCTTCAAAACAGGATGATTTGATGTCAACACGTTACTTTAGGAACTGCACAATTGAAGAAAGCATTATTTGCATGGATTGATTCATAAAATACGTTTACTGAGATGTGCACTTTTACTCGAAATTATTCTGAATAATAAAAAGAAGTCAAGACAATCTTCAAGCATTATGATTGAAAAGAGTATCTAAGTTCTTAAATAAGCTCCAATTAAGAGAATAGGTTTTTATACAAAGCACAATCTATGCATTTTTTTCTTTTTATACATTCTGTCTGGCTAAACTTAAGAAAACAGTCACAACAAATCCAGGGTCACTTTTATCCTATGTCACCCACTGAATTTGGAAACCCCTCTTGAATAGCAAGGATCAGTCCTATCTCCTTGCATTGATCTCCTTTCCAAATGCAATACCACCATGCTTTGATGCGACATATGGAAACAGAAGAAAGTAATAAGGAAAATCAATGAGTCTAAATATTCTCTACTTGTAACTCAACCTGTCGTTCACCATGGTTATATGTGTGTCCAAGAAAGAGAAGGATTTAAATGCATTTGCACCTCTTTCATTTCTTGTTATTTGTAGCCCTATACTGCAGCATTAATAAAAAAGCCACCTGAACTCATTTGAGAGCTGGGAATGTTTAGACAGATATATACATATATACACACACTTTTTTTTTTTTTAAATGTCCACAGTTCTAATATTATAAAAAGTAAGTTCCAAACATCACTCCCACTCTTACTACATTGTTATTATCGTTACTCAATGTTTACAAAAAGACATTTATCAGAATGTTTTAAAATTTATTTATAAGATTAAAAACCATTATATTCTACAACCCTACAAACCTGTCACTGTCCGATGGCTCACAAGAAACCAAAGACATTAAAAAAAAAAACAAAAACCCTCCCCCCCCAAAACCAAACCCAAAACCCAAACCTAAATCAGTTCAAACCCACTATAGACAGCTAGCTCAAAACAAACAGACCCAGATCAGTACAAAGCAGGTGAAGGGGGCGCTAAATCCCTGCTTGAAGACCAGCAAAGCCCGTCAGGTAAAGCCGTGGATCAGAATGAACCACACTAACTTGCACAAACCCTCATCTCTCCCACACCTTTATACTTTGCTCTTCTTTCCAGTGATCACACTTCAAGATTATCTTGGCTTTTTTGTTACTCGGATTTTTTTTTGTTTCAAGTGAATTAGCATCCGTCTTCCCAGGCACTGTTTTTCAAACTGGTTTTAACTAAGTGACTCTGCACAAAAACCATAATTTCTTCAACAACAACCAAAAAAAAAAAAAATCACTGCACACAAAATTCAGCCCAAATTAGTTAAGAAAAAATATTCAACTGTAATGGTGGGCAGGATAGATGGATACAGCTCTGAATTCAGCTCTTAGTCCTTTTGGTTTTGGTGTAAGTATCAGCAATGTCTTCCTAACATCAGTAAAAATGGAAGATTATTATTTTAAAGTTTTTTCCTGTAAGAGTCAGGTTTCCTGTGGTTTTGTTATTTTATTTTTAAAAAAAAAAAAAAAAAACAAAAAAGCTTTGGTTGGCTGTTTTCTGTCCATAGGAAATACTGGGTTTCATCTCTTAAGAGCATGTTGTATTTTTTTAAAAATATCTTAGTTTTGCTACAGATGCAGCCCCAGAACAGTTCAGCCTCCTTCACACAACTGAGAAAACATTTTGCTGATCAGCAAAGCATCAGAAAACAACACTGTCTGACTGAAGAGTTTTAGCACAATTATCAGGACATTATTTTCTCTGACGGTATGTAGGGGGTCCTCCTGCTGACACGGGGGCTGGAGCGAGCAATAGCAGAGCCAGGAGCTCTGTTACTATGCAGATCCACCAACGATTTACCCTTTGACAGACGGGCAAAACCACAGAGGAGGTTGCCCGTAGCTTGGAAACTATAGCCAAGCCGGTCCGTGGCCCATGCAAGGGAAGGTTTATTCCTTCCCCTGCTCCCTGCAGAGTTCCCCCACATCAAGCCTCTACACATTTGGGCGAGGCGTGGAGGAAAGGATTTGCCCCTGAATGCCTTCACGACTTCATTTAGAGCATTACGAATCACTACTGTTCGCCAGAGACAAGCTGCAACAATTTACATTCCGTGCAAGCCCACCAGCACCTACTCCCCTCCACTGAGGCTCCAGGAGCAACTGGGAAGGCAAAGCCAGATGCGAGAGGTGTGCTACGTACCCCTGAATTCAACAGCAGCTTAAGAAAAACCAAAAACCAACAGATACTGGAGTGCTGTGCCTTTCACCCGTTCATATCTTCGAGTTGCAGAATGAAAGCCCAGGATTCAGGGTCTTGCCGAGTGCTGCAGAGCTCACGATCCCAGAAGTTGGCAATACAGCAAGCATAAAGCACGCTGCCTATTTATACAGACTAAGGACAGGAGACATAAGATTTTTTTATTTTTATCACCTGGAAGCACAGGGCAAGCTCATGTACATTTGGCAACAGCAGTTTTAAGCATGCTAGGTATTTAAAACAAAACACTTTTCCCAATGTTTAACACTTACTGTAAAAAGAAAACTGTATATCTGACCACCCTTTTTATTTTCCCAATAAAACCCTCTTAATGCTAAAATGCAAGACTGGAACATATTAACTTCAAAGAAACATAATGGCAACTGTTCCTTGATGTTGAATTCCATGAAATTTCAGGTCATTGTGGGGAAGCCAGCAACCAGTTTAGTTAAATGCTTAATGACATAAAAACAGTGATTGATTGCCATAAAAATGGCTCCTAGGGATTACAAAAATGAGAAGACTCACAGAAGTTATTCAGTGTTCCCAACTAAATAGAAGAAATATTTGGCTATAAAGCTAAGATCCTGTCAGCTAGAGCGGGAACAGTGAAACATATATTTTCAAAAGAAAAAAAAGTTAATCTTAAAAGTAGTTTAAAAATAAGTTTTATTTCATCCATTGACTTAAAAAAAATATATTTCAGGTGGATACTAAATAGAAAATAATACAGAGCTGCAGAACTGGATAGCACAGAACTCTCTACCCTACTATAACCTACAAAATTATTTATCTTCTCCCCTCAATTAAAAGCAAACCAAAAGTACCCCAGCACCTCAGAAACGCTTAAAAACTCTAAGTAACAAGGGACCGCCGGCATTTCTGTAGGGATGTGTCATTTGGCTGGCAGGGAGATGCAAGAAAGGAGGGGTGCCCAGTGTGCTGCGTTGAGCCAGCAAACAAGTTAAAAGTGCCCTAAATGAGGGTCTTTGTCTTTAATTTGGGGAGAGCGGGTGTGTGTCTGCTGTGGACTGGCATGGCTCCTGCAGATTCCCAGGCACAAGACAGATGGCAGTGCAACCAAGCTAGAGCACGGGCCTCCAGTCGCTCCCTCTGGGTCTAACTCCTATTATCCACTTGTAAATTAACCTGTCAATTTATCAATCAACACCATCTTGATTCTCCCCTGTTCCACTGCCCAGCATTGCAGTGAATTTGCCTCGTAAATAACTGGGAGCCCCATGTTTGTTAGTATTGTGAATGAGTTTATTATCACTTTGATGACTGCTATGAATCACAAATGCTGCCGAGAGCCTGATAAGGGAAAAAAAAAAAAAAA
>VXBJ01002543.1:337734-349752 GCA_013400055.1 Nycticryphes semicollaris | reverse complement strand
AAAAAAAAAAGAAGAAAAAAAGTACATGCACACATTAACACAGTTGAAACTATTTGGGAGATAACAGATCGAGTTACGGTGATAGCAAATCATTTCAACTGGGGGAAAAATGGCTAAAAATTGTAGGTTTTGTGTCGGATAAAACTCTTAAAGTACAAAATAAGAAATAAAAGGGGAATAGCATTCTGTCTGCAGCTCAGAGGGATCTTCATTGCTACGCTGCAGGGATACTTCTACATGTTCCTAGAATTCCTCAGGCACTATTAGATTTTATGCCCTGTTGGCAAACTTCACAAGGGAAGGAATACTCTTTGAGACGCAACAAGTATGTTACTTATTTATTTTTGCCAGTTTAACACTACACAGATCCGTAAGTAAACAATGCTCTGAAAGAGTTCAAATAAAAGATACTTTTAAAAGAAAGTTAAAGGCAAAAGGAATTTGAATGTAATCTTTTTAACAAGAAAATGCTAAATTAGTAACATTCATCAGAAGAAGCAAAACTGTACAATAAACACATTTGAAAGTTTCAATGTTTGCTCAAGTGCCTTAACTTTACATTCAAAAAAAACATTACAAATTAGTGTTGCTCTTTGAATTTGGCATTTAAATCACGTTCAATATCCTATAAAAAAATAAGGCAAATATAACAGTTTTTCAGAAGTAATTTAAAAAAAAGAAATCAGGGTTTGGTGGCATATTTGCTCTTTGAAGCCAAATAAAACAACTAAAGTCTAAATAAATTCTGAACTGTATGGGGGGGAAAAAAGCAGATGTTTGGCTATTTTTAAATGCAATCAATCTTTTGCCAGGTGTAACAAACGGTCCACATTTGGCTGAAATACATTTGAAATCTAAATAAACTTCTGTGTATTTTAAGAAAGTATAAACAATATAATGAAAAAGAGGTCAATTCTTGTACGCATTTTATCCATGAAATTTTTGCGTTATTACAATGGAAGCAAATGGTAGAGTGGAGTTAGAACCTAAACAGTGGTTTATATCTAGAATTAAAAAGTCATGGATCTTATAAAGCAGCCAACACTCTTATATTCCTACCCCTTTTCCCTGCTGGTTTTGGTTTTGGTGTGTTTACTCCTTATCATATTTTTTTTCCACATCACTAAACCTTTTAATACCTTTTTTTTTTTTTTGGTTAAATTCTACCAGGCTGATTTACTACAGAAAATATTATCTATATTCCAAATTACTTTAGAAAATGCTGAACAGACAACAGTTATTTTGTTAGAATCTGTTTTGTTCGATCGTTCAAATTCTGGTTAAGATCATAGTCCACATTCTGACCACATATCCTACATAAGTTAAAATTCCTAGATTCCTTACGGAATCAGAGTTGTACATATTTTAAAACTGAATAATCTAGTTCAAACCAAGCTGTGCATTTAAAACTACGAGCTGTGAATTGTAATGCCTGTGGTAGAATGAAACTTAAAAGACAATGCAAAATAAAATTTATACAAAAAATTTCTAGGGTTTTATATAGCCTTACTAAAAATCTAGAAAACAGTTTATGAACAAATGGCAAGCAACACACATGCCCACAGAGAAACAGTTGTCATACAGCAAAATCTCTGGCACAATTAAAGTAAAGGAACAGGGTGTATACTCAACATTGTTATGCCCAGTATATCATTGGTGGAAAAGTAATGGAAAATGAAATTATTTGTTAGAATGCAATTTAGGGAATCTGATAGGTTGTCCATTTTATTCAATTTATAATTAAGATAGTGTTTAAATTTGAAATGAATTCTATATATGCATGTTCAATAGGCTATAGCACAACAATAAGAATGGAATCACATCTCATTTTATCATAAATTGTGTAATAAGCGATAAGGTAAAAACTAGGGCTAAAATCCTTCCAGCAAAAATGAAAGAGAGCGACCTCAATTGCCCTAATTCATTCTGCCTTTTTTTTTTTTTTTTAAACTCTTCATTTTCCCTCTGTTCACATTATTAGCTTACACATGAGTGCATTATTAGAAAATAACAAAGCCAAACAGGGAAACTTGGAAGAAGCAGGAGATAGGATCCCCTCTACAGCTGAAAGGTATTCTCATTTCATTTGTTAGGAGTTGCAAAAATAGTTTTACTGCCAGGGAAGGACAATGACCTCTCTCTTTCAACAAGCTTGGTGGTTGGTCTTTTGATGGAAAAAACTAGGGGATACAACATCTGGTAATTTGTGTTACTGAGCTTAGCTGAGGTCTTAACGATGTAAGCAGATTATTCCCGAAGAAGAACAAAAAAAATTCCGGAAGACTCAATGAACTATTTAAAGTTATTAGCTGGTGCATTCTGGCACTTCAACACTCTTTTCGGATTCCTTTTCCTTTTAGATGTTTGCCTTCTGATCAGATTGTTTGGAAAAAAAAAAGAAAAAAAAAAGAAAAAAAAAAAAGCTCTACCACCTTCCACCCTCACCACGCTTTTCTGGTGGTCCACGCATGTTCTGTCATGCATGCCAAGTCCCCCTTTTTTTCTCTCCACTGCAAGGAAGATGATTATTTTTCTGATTAAATTTTCCCCTGCAGAACATTAAGAGCTCCTACCACCCCTCCTGAGCTGCTACGTAGGTCAGGAAGGCTGAACAACACAGATAGCAGCAGTCCAGCTCAGATTAAGGGAAAAAAAGAAGAAAAATTGATGGGTGGAGAATGATGAAAAAAGATAAATTATGTATAGTCTTGACCAGGAATTTCATGCTGAAAACAAATATTCCAAAGAAAACATCCTCCATTCCTTCCCTGACATTCTTCCCCCTGCTTTTAATAGCTTTGCAGATTTTTAGCTCTTATTCCTCTACTCCCTGTAGTTCTTCCAAACATTTTAATTGCCAATAGCATAGTGATTTAAAACATCTGTTGACTTTCACTCTTCCTTCTATAGGCAATAGACACCTATTTCCTAATGCACACGCATGACACAACAGTCTGGGTTTAAATTGCAGACCTCTAGGTTGCTGCCTGGAAAACCAGTCATACTGTCGAATGGAACAAGCAACCAAACTTCTAAGAGAACCAGAATCTGTTACGCGCAAAAACAGAGCAAAAATCTCAGACCGAGTTTAAGCTGATGTGTAACAACGGCCAGGATACACCCTCATGAAGATACTTGTTTTCATGTTCGTTTTTATAAGTTTTAGTAGGTAAACTCCGAGTTTTAAAGCTGAAACTAGATCATTAAAGCAAATGGACAAATATTCCAATCAAAATTCAGGAACTTTTCTATATTACAAAGATCCCTATGCTGTAGATTTGAAGTGTGAAAAGCAATGCAGTCCCATAAAATAAAAAAAACATGCCTCTCCTCATGAGCATCATTTGGCCTTTTTTAATAGCTAGTCATCGTGTCTTTCAAACATGTATTTCAACAGACTTGTAGGAACTTTTCAACGAACCGTTATAGAAATATACAATCTTAGACTACTGTGACCTGGAGCACTTGCAGTTGCTGGTGTCAGCTACTATGTTAACGACTTAATGTTAACGAATAGCTAACCACATGTTTACATTCGTCTAGAGCGGACGGACCATACTGTGAAAGAGCACGATATGCTGTACACTGAGCTTTAAACACAGCTTAAGGGACTTCCCAAGATTTTGCCGATGCGTTCTTATAACACTAAGGACTCAACCCTACTCATTTCCATAGAACATGTATGCATTTTTGCTATTTGTACACTTTTACATTGAACTCAGGACTTGTTTCCTAATAGAACACATACAGAATTTGTTGTGTTTATTTTAGAACATTATTGAATCTTTGGAGGATTTGGTTTTGTTAAATTATAGTCTTTCAAGTCCTGTGCTCATAATTAAGAGTCATCTGATGTTAGGAAGTATTCTAGAGCAAAAATTCCCATCGGGGACTTTCAAGACCTTTGCACACTCAAACTGGAGCAATATTTTTTGTAACATGTTTTATTTATATATATATATATATATGGAAACAAACACTTTGGAGTTTCTGAATTTGACTTAGAACACAAATTATGGCCGTGATATAGCCTGGCATCAACTGCAGTAAATCAACCAATACAACTTCAATATCCTAATTTATTGGATACAGTTTTAAATTGAAAATTTAATTCCTCTACAGTTTTAAATTAAAAATTTTAATGTAAACTTCTTCAACCAAGCTCTTTACAGCAGGTATTTGCCATTTTCACTAGATAGCTCTGCAAAATAAAATCCATTTAACTCTTTGATGCAGAAATAGGTTCTATTTCCTTCCTTTTCATATCATTTGATTCTGTATAAAACATCTGTTTACCTGTCATGTTTGATAGTTTTGCTAGCAAAACATTTAGCCCAACAAAAGACACATTTTTAATCAGAAAAAGTGATATTTTTTTTTTTAATTGACACCTTAACTTCATTCTGTACCCTAAAGCAGTTATCTTTGGTTCAGATCTTAACAACAGTGCAGTGTATGCTGCTGCCTCCTAATACCATGATATGCTGATCTAAAGCATGATTTTTCTAAACTTGGCCCAGATCAGGAGGCTTGTCAATGAAAGAAAGCTTCATGTTCTTGGCAGTGCATCAGATGTATTATTCAAGTCAATGAATTATTATTTTCTGTTTATATTATTGGCACTGAGGTCTTTGAACACAAACCAGTTTGTAGCACATTTCAGTTGTCCCATGTAAATGGGAGCACTGAGGTTCTGAAGGACACAGAAATCTTGTGCATTTCAAAAGCTTTATGGCTTTTACATTTTGGGAGATTCCATCTTGGCCACTTGGATAAGGATCAGCAAAAATACCACCCTTCATTTCACATAGAGGGAACAAGAGGAAATTACTGGAATTTCAAAGTTCTGTGTTTACTGGCAAGATCTGATGCCTGTTTTCTTTCATAACAGAGAAATACGACAAAAATCGAAGTACACAATGCACTATACACTTTTTATGCAAGCATGTGCTTTGCTTCAAGAGCCAACTCGAGTGGAAGAGAATTTAAGAGTTGCAAAGACAGATATAGCATGTTCTGTCATCACCAGTTGCCTCTCAGTAAAGTGAATCCTGTTTTTCTAACACCTACTTCTTTGCAAGAGTGCTTCATTCCCCATTGTTTACTTTTTAGAAGCAGACGATCCAAAAGTGTTGAATATTTTAATACACAAAGTTTTGCTCTAGTTTTTCTCTTTCCACACAGAGGAAGTCTCAAACCTTTATTATCACATAACATCATATTGAACAAAATCAACATACTCCTATGCCTTCAGGGTCAACCGAAAGAGAAACATGTTTTTGGACAGAAAGCTACAAGACCAAGAACAACACCACAAGATCTCAGATGAGACATGACAGTTGTGGGATTGGAATCAGGGGTACAGAAGAAAAGCTCTTAGCTTTTGTGGAACAACACAGAGCAGTTTTAGAAGCGAAGTAGCTGCTTATTCTCTTAATCTTAGGAGCGCTTGTTATGCTAAATCAAAAATTATTGGAGACACCGGTTTGGCATCACAGACTACAACCAATCCATCTGCCTCTGTGCAGATACTGCACTACCTAGGGAATTCTCTTTGGTTAGACTGTATAATGCTCTTGTAGGGCAGCTTTCTTTTACAGCATGGCATAAAAATGACAAGGCTTGTGGATTTGATCACACTTAAGTATTAAAGCCAAAATTTTGCATTGCTTTACACTCTGGGAAATAGCCTGAAAGAGCAAAGAGGATTTCAAAAGTTGTAGCGTATACATATAGACCATTTTCTTCTTTGGAAATAAAACTGCTAGAAGTACAAAATGGAAAATTAGACTTTGTGGTTTGAAAACTCTCACACAGAATGTGATTTTTAGGGCCAAGAACTCAAAGGGGTGGCCAAACAGCAACGTCTTCAAGATGCACGTACGGTCATTACAGCTTCAGAAGTGGGTGCTTACACTCACTCTGCACGTGCTAATGTAGCATGGTCACACACGACTGTACTCGTTTTTCTAGACAAACCTAAGCTCTTCAGAATTCACATTTACATGTGAAGCTGCCAGCTTTAGTAGCTGACACAGATGCATCAAGAGAAGGCAAAGTATCACCTTCAGAGTGAACCATTTGACCTAGGCCTGATATACGCACACACTGCAAACATGCACAAAAAGTAGAAATCCACTATTCTGCTCCTTAGGACAAAGGGTGATACGTCTTACATTGCTGAGCCTCTACTAGAGCGGGACAGAAAATAGCATTCAGCTGCATAACACTAAAACACCAGTTAAGACCTGTAAGAGAGGCTGAGTATGGATCTGGGAAGTAACAGATATCAGGGCCTGTCATATTGCTGCATACACAGAAACATCTTCCTACCGGTGTACTTCCATTTATTTTGAAAGGACCACCATCAGAGCAAAGCAGTACTCAACACAGTCNAAAAAAAAAAAAAAGAAAACAGGTTTATCAGAAAGGGAAATAAGGGCTTTTAACAGGCTATTTGAAAATATGTTTCAAAGCAAACAAGCCCTCTAACCCCCACAAACAATCCTGCCAAGACTGATCCTGCACAGGAATACAGGCTAAGGGATGAATGTGTATTTAGCCTTATGAAGCTAAAGCGATATTATCACAACCACACTTAAGGCATCTCATTGGTACAGTAGCGATGGCTTTCGAGATGGATGGGTAGAGAGCAACTTACTTATGGTGACATTCAAAACACAAGCCTGTGAAATACTTTGGAAACAGACCAACACTATGAAAGATCCCAAATTTACTGGTGCGATATCATCATCAGGTCTTCATCATGAAACATCTATCTAAAATTGGATAGAATTTCCACCTACCCCTCCGCCCTGATCTGTTAAAAACCATGAGATGAAGTGAGTTATGTCCCATTAATCTTTCTCATAGAAGAATCAGACAGATGGGCTGGATGAAGCGGAGGTGAATGAAGAGAAGCACCTGCTATTTTCAGGGAGTTGAGGGAAATTGGTAAGAAAAAAAATCACAAGTGGGCGGAGAGGGAACAGTATTGCTCTATTACTGGATACCTTCTGAAAAAATGACTGATAGGCCTTATGCATCTATGATAATACGTGCTCACATCTCCTGGTGGGGGAAAAAAAAACAAACAAACATCTCAAAAAACAAGGATGGTATTACAGGTCATGAGTCAAAGAGGCTGATGAGCTGTCAGAAGAAATTACATAGCAGTGTGAAATATATAGGAAAATGTCTAATTGCTGTAAAGAGTATGATGAAAAGGAGTGATGAATGTGTGTTCTTGCAGTAAATGAAGATAATGCTGTCTGAGAAGTCATCTCTGCTCAGAAAAATTCTCCTCTGATTTGCACCTTGAGAATGGAAGAGGCTTGTCTAAGGCCGCAGAGAAGTTTCTCAATGACTTCTTTATAAAACTCAGTATTTTCCTTGCAAATATTAGAGGAAACTAAACATAGCTTCTTAAAAATCCACATTTTTACACATTTTCTTCTGTTATGGCACCAAACAGGGGACTTTGAATTCTTGTGCCAAATGCTGAGCAACCGAAGTTCCTGAAGTCCTGCACTGGGAGAGATGAAAGGAGGTACCAAGTTTTATTAAAAAAAATAATCAACATAGCAGATATATAGCTCCTTGGAAAAGTAAAAGAAACTGCTAAATGACCAATCATTCCCAATAGGTATTTTTGGTGGTTCTTTTTGTGTCAGTAACACAAGCCTGCTACTGACAAAACAGGACACACACGTGCATATAAACATGGTGTGGATTTCAGCGGGTGCAGTTCAGCAGACTATGGGTATTTAGCTCTACTTCCATTCAGGATACCTGATGGCCCTGTTTTACTGCAAGGTTCCGATTAATGAAGTTTACTAAGTTATTTAATTTACTTAATGCCTTTGCAGACCAATACTCAGATGAGTAAGGGGGTGGGAGGTTGGGGTGGGGGGGTGAGGGGAGTTGTTTCTGTTCATTTCTAATGAATAAAAATCAGCCTGTCTTTAAACATCAAGTGGTATAGGTAATAAAAAAAATAATTAAAAAAAAAAAAATGAACCCACTATCTGAAGCCTCTGATAGAAGAACACCACA
Source organism: Nycticryphes semicollaris (assembly GCA_013400055.1). Taxonomy (NCBI): domain Eukaryota; kingdom Metazoa; phylum Chordata; class Aves; order Charadriiformes; family Rostratulidae; genus Nycticryphes; species Nycticryphes semicollaris. The sequence continues at coordinate 341,697 of VXBJ01002543.1, read as the reverse complement.
CTTGAAAATAATCTCTGTAACACAATCAAAACCAGCAAGTGACTAGCCTTTATGAAGTATGTTGGGGGGTCCAGGGGAAGTGCAATAGCCTGAATTTTAAAAAGGCTCCAGATATATTTTACAGCTTCCCAATTTTCAGAACATTCTGTCTCACCGTATTTTATTAACATAAGCCTAAACTGAGTACATATATATAAATATGTTTAAATTATATTCTAAAATCCATTTCTAAGAATGTATTTGCCTTTAAGAATACTGTATTTAGTCAAGTTTACATTTCATCTGTACATAATGCTTTTCTTTAAAATCCACTAAAAGGTGTTAATTCGAACTGGGTGATGAGTTCATTTAAGCAATTAATGTTACCCCTTTTTTGACCCATGAACTGTCTATATGCAAAGAGCAACTTTTTTTTTTTTTTAACTTGTTATTCAAAATATGAAAACTATTTCTTCAGATCTGCAACTATCAGAAAGCAGATGGATGTATTTAATAGTCTGGGTGCGAGTTGTGTTGGTTATTCATGATTTGACACAGTGTCATATGACGTTATTTCTATTCCATCATAGGTCAGAGAGATGCTTTTAAAAAACAGGTTTCATACTATGCACGCAGTCTTTTGAATAAACCAGCTTTGATTTTTTTGCAAATATTCTCAAGCATCAGCTTGAACTTCTTTCACTATTAAGCAAACTAGTTCACTAGAATATTGCCCTGGTAGGAATACAAAAGCAAGGAGTGAGAGCCCAAAAATCAAGAACTTTTAAGAATCAGAGGGAGGTTTCCTGCCAAGTTCCACAAAGGCCAAATAGGATCATAAAACAATGAATTATAAATACTCAAATAAAACCAGGGAATGTGAGCAACATCTGCCTTGCTGTATAAGATTATATCCATACATGTAATTCGCAACTCAACTCAAACACTAACCAACCCTTCCCAGTTGCTTAGTCACAAGGAAGGCACATCGAGTTTCAGAATGATTCTTCACAACTGAGATTCAGGTTGTTTACTTTAATAATCTATTTCATTTCTCTTCAAGGCAATGTCCCTTATTCCTTTAAGTGAGTACCTACACACTTTTTTTTTTTTCCTTAATGCCTCAGGAAGGTAGCTTCAACCTTGAAAATCATCACATGACTTTTTTCTTTTTTATTACTTTACCTAATAAAAACACACACGCAAAAAAACCAAACCTAGGCAGAACAATAGTGGCAATAATACAATCTGTGGTCCACAAGTACAGATGAAGTCTGTGTGAAGATATTTTCCCAGCCACATTCAAAATTTGCTTATATGTTTGTATACAGACACGTGGGAAAGAACACAAGGATAACAGCATCTGTAATGCAACATAATAATAATAATGCAAGATAGAGGTTTTGGCATACCTTTGACTGTGGCCAGTAACTGTCTGTTAACAGCAAGCAAACCAATGAACTAGGGATTTTTAAGACCGCATTGGCCCCGCAAGGAGGACTCTTTCATTTCCCATACTTTGTCACTCGCCATAGAGCTGGCTGACATAATGGACTTTTACAACAAGCTCAGAAGCAATTGGCAATTAAGTGGTTTGAAGGGGTGCTTCTGGGCTGCCGTGAAAGGCTTCAGGTGTGAAACGCTTGTTTTCAAGAGCACTAAGCAAAATGTATAGTTGCTTTCAGGGGCCCCCTTGTCCTTCTGAAGGAAGGGGGAGAGATGGGGGAAGCAAGGACACTCAAGAGCAATTTGCTATTCAGTGCCTGAATGCTGTGTGCTTTTTCTCTCCCCCCTCCCCATCCTTGTGTGGCTGGTAAGGAGGGCAGATTGCGATGGCACAAACAGCTTTCGGTACAATGGCAGATCAAGAGAGAGGCAGGGAAAATGAGGCAGAGAGAGAATGGGAGCCTGAATGAAGTAAGGATGGTTTGATTGTTAATTGTGGGTAAATGTGTTGCAAGAGTGAAAAGGGTTCATGGACTACTTTAAAACTATACCCAAGCAATAAGTACAGAGTGTGGGGAAATAAGGAGATGTTCCTGACCCTTTTAAGAGCTATAGTAGTGCATCTGGCCCACTTGAAAAGTAAATTGAGAACTGTTAAAAAGATAGGCAAATACATTTGTGTGCATTATATACTTCCATTTCTAAAGGAACCCTGACCAGCAAATGCACTGGGATGGCACACACACAATATTCTTTTCTCCAAGGATTACTTCACCCACAGGACAAAAACAAAACAAGCTAAAATGTGAACATGCCCTAATAGACAAATATTTAAAATACAGATTTTTAAAGGTGAATAAAAATATGTTTCTATTCTAGAACAAAATATATTTGTTCTAAGGCTAGCACAAGGGTAAAGAAAACTTCAAACAGAACTAAGGGAACAATATCCTTCATGAAGACTGTTTCATGTCACTTTTCCTTGTATGACCTTTACTTCCAACATATTGATTTTTTCCTAACCCAGCCTTGCTTTGCAGAAAAAAGGGGTATTGAGTCTTTGAGCTGCTTACATATCACTATTGTACATGCATTCTTAAAGGTGAAGGATCCCCTTTCAGAGGATGACTATCTGACTGACAATATGATTAGAATTGTCTGAGGACTTTTCATTTTACATGTAGTGAGCCACATATATCAGTTTGAAGCAAGGGGAGGGAATGTGAAATAGCTCAGAGGGCGCTAAGTTGATGAAGTATTTGAGCAAGACATGCATTCAGCTATGGCCTTTTGCGGTTTGGCAAGGAAGATGAGATTGTGGGGGAAAACAGAAACACATCTCTCGGACCCCAGCAAGAAACTGCTTTTTGTCTCTCAATCTGCAGACCTCCCTAGACCCCCGGCTAAAAGGCTTCTCCTTGTTGCTTTTGCAACATCCCAAACAAGCCCACATTCTCAACACAAGTGACCTACATCAGATCAACCTGAAGAGTTCACTTACATCCTCACAAAACTTTGCACGTTAACAAATTATAAAAGTAGAGCTACCATCTATTGAAAGTGGAGAAAAGTGGGTCCAGATTAAAAATATTCTAACAAAATAGCACTTATTCTACAAAGGGAGGGTACATCTATATTCCCCTTTAAACCACGATTCCTTTCTCACTTGTGTTTCTATGAATCAGAAGCAACACTAATTCATTCATTGAGTGAGCCCTTGTAAAGCCGGCACAAAGAGAAGGAAGATCACGCCTCTTGTCAGTCTTTCCTTTACTTGACGTGAGCAATGTCATTTTTGCTTGCAAGAAAACACTGCAAATTCAACAACGAAACAGAGAACCCTTCATTCATGCATGCTTGTGTTGAAAGTGCATATGCACAAACCCTCTAAAGTGTAGGAACGGAGCCATCGCTCGATGGAAATCTTTCCATTGGCTTCAGCAGAAGCCAAGACTCTATTTCTCTACATTTTTTCACTCACAATACCAAGTAACGGTGCTCAGAAAGTGTGCACACAAGGGACTGCGCTTAGCAACCTACACATGCAAGTGCAAGCCGAGTCACAGCACCTTTGGAACCAGGGCCTTTCAGATGCAAATAAACTCACACTGGACTGGTATTACCAGCTGTGGGGTTCAATGCACTCAACCCCCCACCCAGAAGTGAGAATGGCACAGAAAGCTGTAAACCAACTGGTGCTCAGCTGCAAGTGTGTTGTGCTTGCACAGACTGTTGCATAAACAAAAGAATTTATTCACAGCGTGATGGACATGAATTTATGCATGTAACCTCTGGCTCATGGAGATGAATCTCGATCCTTTGGCTGTTGTTTTGTGCATCACTATTCAAACTACAGAAACCTGAAACGTGCACAGGTAACATGGCAAGTTAGATGGAAAAAATAAAAATGAACACATAAAGGAGAAAGAAGTCAAGGAAATAAGAACTTTTTTTTTTGTTAAAGTCTTTCAGGTAATGTTTTGTTTTGGAAAAATAAAGGGAGAATCAAAACTTTTAAAATTCAAATAAAGTGTGATA
>VXBJ01002543.1:302655-332411 GCA_013400055.1 Nycticryphes semicollaris | reverse complement strand
AGAAAGCAACTTATAGCATCAAAATTAATGTCTGAATTGCTGATTCAGACCCTGAACTCATTAGCAATTGTATTTCTGTGGGTGATGCAAGGAGGAAGATGGCTACTAGTTTCACCAATACAATGCCGCAATACTTACAGCAACTGCAAAACAGCTTCAAAAGGGCTACAAAGCTGCCGCTTCGCAGCAGCATCCCATTCTTAATTAACATTTTTGGAAACACTGCAATTCAGCTGTATGGCCATTCCATCTCAATTGATAGCTGACTGGAAGTGGTTTTCACAGCTGGGCTGCCGATCCAATGCCCAGGGAGGCTGCAATATCCCTAATTTTGCAGCACTGTTTACAGCTGTAATTAATATTTCTGGAACTACCACACAGCAGCTCGGTGGCCATGCTGTCTCACTTGATAGCCAGTTGGATTGTGTTAGAACTGAGCTCTATACCCGGTGTGTGCACCAGCACAAAGATCTGATGATGCCAGGAACCACAGCTTTCACATCTCTGCAGGTTACTTCTAGAGTATCATTGCTACTTTATGGTTAACGGCAAGCCTTTAGAATTAGACATTCTTGTCAATACTTTCTCCATGAAGCAAAGATTTATGGGAAAACCTCATTAGTATCTATTATACTGCACTGCAGTGACAATGTCCCAACCACCCCTGCCTAGGAATTGCAATGCTCCCACTGACTTCAGGGTTCGGTTTCTTGGCAGCGCAGTGTATCCCCTCTGTATCTCAGCACACCTGCTTTGAAAAGTCCCTATAACTTATAAATAGGACAGTAACAGCCCACTGTGTAAACACATCTATACACGTGTAAAGTATATACTATCAGCTTATTTAGAAAAGGGAGACTTGGTCTCACACAAAGAATTCCTACTCTGCAATTAACTTAATTAAGCCATATCAATAATCTATGTTTGACAGCATCTGCACGGGAGTTTAAAAATTATAAAATGCATTATAAGAATTTAAAATTTTGACCCTGGAACCTTTCTGCTGTATCATCTCCACCTATTGAATATAGTACATGGAACAGTGGAATTTTAAACTACATACATTTTTACATTCCTGCCAAACAATTCACATTTCTAGGAACACACACAAACACACCCATCACCTTTAGTTGACAAACTTTAAGAAAAAACTTCTGGTTTTTGTGATATAGGATGAAGCATATTGCTGGTAAAACTAGAATATGCTTGAAATAGAAAGTTTGCGTAGGTGCTAATGCATGTCATCTCAAAGCTATGCATTAATGCTTTTTACTGAAAACAAATCAGGCAAAACGTTAGATTACTTCCCCCTAGATTTCTGAAGTTCAGAGATCATACACATCAAAAAAGTTACAGGAAACCTCATAAAAGGCAGTAAACTAGAAGTTAGCTGCAGCCCAAGTTGTGGATTTCTCATTTGATGCCTTTGTTTGTTCAGGGCTTGTTTGTTTCCCCTCTGCACAATTTACAAAGTATGCATTTGATGATACAGATTGCCCACGTGCTTAATGCTTTTCAAGGCAAATTGCATAAAAGAGGAATTTGTTCTATGCACATTACGCACTGTAACAAATATCCCCTTGCTTACTTTATATCTCGTTATATTAATCTCGTTCCCCTGGAATGAGGAAGAGCCTGCGAGTGGGGTGGGGGGATTGATTGTTTGTTTGTTTTACTTCTAACCACGACCTGAAACCAAAGGCATTAAAAGTGCCCAATGAGGGGAATGAGAGAAGATCACGAAGTCAGGCCACTAAACAAAACAAAAGTGTGTGTGTGTGTGTGTGTGTGTGTGTGTGTGTGTGTAAGGGGGTTGAGGGGGGGAGGGAGGAGATTAATCTTATTAGGATCATATATCATGAGGTTGTCAGGTGTGAAAGCAAACGAATGGCCTCTGTTTATCTGAGCTAAACCGTGTGGTTCACCAAAAGACTCACTCCAAGCAGGGTGTGTTGTTGTTTTTTTTCTTTACCCTTAATAAATTGGCTAAGTCGGTGCAGAATGTTGATAATGAAGTATGTGCAAGGGAGGTCTGAGCTCTTACCTTCCAGTGTTTAGATGCAACCAAGATTTTTTTCCCCCCCTGCTTTTTTTATCACAGCTGATTCAGAAAGCCCTTTGGAAAGATGAAGTAGGTAGAAATCAAAATAAATGGATTCTATTAAAACCAGCAATGCATCAACTGCTTGATAAAGTGATTAATAAACAGCTTAGGATGGTGATTGATTAAACTCTTTAATCAAAGTGCTAAACTGACTTAATATGGATAGTTTCAACATGTTCAAAGTATACATTTTCTCAGCCGAGGGTTCAGAGTTGTTTATGTAACTTTTCTGAAGTGTATCCCATAGGTCTAACCTGCAGATAGCTAGGACTGTGGAATGTGTAAGTATTATAAAGTGCCACATATATCGGATGAGTCACTGGAAGTTTGCAAGCAAATTGCTGTTTTCACCAAACAGTATTTCTCCCACAGAATTTTAGGTACCGCGTTGGTCTATATTACAACATGGATTATGAAAGAGCACATTAAAAAATAAAAATCAGCTTTTTACCTATTTTCTTGAGCACAACAGAGCCAAAAGGGAATGAGTGTGGGGTCGAAATATAACGATGGCAGAAGAGGATTACTTTTGCGTGAAGGAGAGTTTATATATTTACTGCAAAAGAGCATATTTCATTTGCTTCAGTATCTGATGTCATTTTTCACACAGTCAGTCATCAGCTGGATTCATTAGCTTAATTCACTATTCCAGGATGCATAGGAGGGTCTGCAACTGATACAAAGGCAAGTATGTGCCCAGTATCACCAGTTCTCAAGCTTTTTGTCATCTGACTACAGTAGCATATCAGCTGTCATTCAAAATTACAAAATAAAAAAGTTTTGAAGTATGACCTGAATATATCAAAAAAAGCTAAAAACAACTCTAAAACAAAATGCCAAAACCAACGGCAGGAAACTAAAGTCTGTCTTGCTTTTTCTGCCAGCATCGGGGGAGGGTGGGGAGGGAAGAATCCTGACTCACAAGCTTTCAAGGCTGCCTAACGGTTTTGAACACCAAGATCTCAAAAGTTTTAAAACCCCTTTAGATTTATTTTTAGAACTAGAACTTTGGAGACTTTCCTCCTTGTTGTTTTTTTTGTGGTGTTGTTTTTAAATAACTTCTGGCTATTGAAAAAAAAAGAATAAGCTGCCTCTTCAACAAGGCATTCCACCCAGTAAAAATACATGCAAAGAAAACTATAAGAGGAAGAGCACCCACTGTGCTTACTTCAGTCTGAAGATTTCTGATAGCTTTGGAAGCCTGGACTGTAATCTAAATGTCTGTAGCCTTGTAAAAAGTAATAAACATTAGTATACTTTTAACACACCATAACAATTTCTAAATTCAAACTATCAATCACTATTACCTAGAGCCCTCTTCCTGCACGCACGCCAAAGTGTTTCAGGTAGCAATATAATTATCCTGTTATGAGCACATATAAAACAAACACCCCGTATAAGACCTTGCAATAGCAAGGTGCTTCACATTCAGAATCCCTGGAGGAGGGGAAATTCTGAAAGAGAAAACTAATAATGTGTAATGGTCTGAGTGAATCTGCACAGGGATTTTCAATAGTCTCGTCATTGTAAAATATATGGGACAAACAAATCACTTAAATAGCTTGGAAAGTGGCTGTGCAGTGTTTTATAAACAATCAATAAAGCTTTAAAATCAATATCTTGATGAACCACCAGCCATTGGAGGTTATTAAGCAGAGTGACTTTCCTATAGGAATATACAATTGGAACAGCTATTTGAAAACAGATTTAAACCTACCTAGCTCCACCTCCCGTTTCCATTATGGAAGTAAGCCTTGTATCTATAAGAAAAGCACCGTACCATGCACACATCATGCACACAGGACTGTGTAATGGAGCAATTTCTTCCATACCGTATTGTCACCTCAGCTCTGAACTGTGAAGACTTCAAGGCTTTCTGTAGAGTTATAAAATTTCTACAGGTATTAGGTATTCAGTTTTCCAGATTTGCTTATAGTGCTTTCATTCAAAGTCCCAAAAGATAGAACAGAAATTAAAAATAGAAAGAGGCTGTTGCAACTACAGGCTTACAGGCTTATAGCAGTAATAGACAAATGGTTATTTAGTATGTAAAACCTTTAGTGAATAAAACAAGGAGCTTCATTACCCAAGAACAGCAACGCTGAAGAGATTTGCCTATCGAGGAAACCAAATAAAAACATGGGTAAAGCTGGGGACAGGGGATGGACACTGACAGTATAGAAAGCAATTCCAATATATAAAAAGCTGAACTTCAGAACGGATGCGGAATTACCTCATATAAAGCCATCAGTGTCATGCAAAGCATAGAAAAAAAGAAAGAAAATGGTTTGATAGGTATAATCAAAGGCCAAAAATCCTCTCACATGAGCAGCATTTTTATTTCTACAGTCTAAGTGCTTGATACCCTCTACACTCAAGTCTCTTGATGAGCTGTACTTAATTGACATAAACAATTCACAGCACCACCCATCAAATGCACTTTTAGAAAAGAGACAAATTAGGTAACTATATGCACAATTCTGTGCTGTATCTGAGTCACATATGGCAATACTTGCTACTATTTTCAAAATAAGTCTGTATTTCTGACAATTTTATAATGCAATTAACACTGAGTAGCTGTAATTTTGTAATATTATTTTCTCAATGTCTAAATTTAATAAGGACCGTTCAGAGGAGTTTTCCCGCTACTTCTAGAAATCTGTATCTCATTTCAACTTTTAAGTATTGCAAGACTGATTCTTTTTAATTCCTTGTGTTATAGCATGTTTTTGTAAGTAGGTGATATTCAACATAGCACTCTTAAGACCTAGAGGGCCATAAGAAAGGAAGATTCTCTCTTGCAATTCTTTTATTATGCTTACTCCTACTATATTTGTCCACCTCCAGTTTCTCAGAGTGGAATTTATGGATACGGGCACCCCTATCTGCAAAAATTCCTTTTCACTGAATAAAGAGAAAGGGTCAGAGATACAGTAGCATAAAGAGATTACAGCCGTTCTCAGTCCCAGTGAGATTCCCCAGTACACTTTTCCTGCATGCAGACTTGGGACCAGATTTGCAAGTTACAGCACTGTGAACCCAGGCTAAGTTCTCAATACTGTCAATTATCATAACAATATGAAAACAACTGCTTAACTAGGAGTAATTTAATCAAACATCCTCAATTTCTGTCATTTTATGCAACTGATTGTTTTGCGACATACAGCTTCCGGGAATAATGACTACCTTGGGCAAAAATCGTAAGCATTGATATAGTACAAGAAAACAATTGGTCTTGCAATATTTACAGTGCCATTCAAAATAGAAAGCACCAGAAAGAGTCACCTTTGCCTGCAGCCTCCTGCAATACAGAAGAAGTGTTTGGATTAACCTAAAACTTCCAAGTGAAATGCCTCTAGTATCAGCTGGAGCACCTTGCAGCTGCCCATAACTGTTATGAGGGTCATAACTTTTTTCTTCTATAGGTGAGGCATAAAAGCCAAGAGTTTTAAGCTTAGATGCATGTGACTTAGAACAGAGAAGATTCTTTCTTCAGTACGGTGCCCTCCAGTAATAAAGGTAAGCACTTTCTATGTTCTTACTGGTTGCTGCTGCATGAGTAGTGAGAGTTGTATTTCAATTTTGGGATCTAATCGACAGGCTGTGAAAGTCAAAAGGAACCCTTTCCCCCCTCACAAGCCTTGAATACACTAGAAAGACTTCATACGGTCTCTGACTCTCTCACAGCACACTCACCATTCAACATCTTCAGCGCTCTGGTACACTCAAAACTTTTATGCATACCAGATTTTAGGCAAACATTTTCATCAATTCAGACTATATGATCAAAATTTCATCAAATCAGATTTTCTTTGCTGCTATGTGAACAACACATGAAGAAGTTGAGATCCTTTCACCTTTTAGCAAAGCAGATCTTAGTATAGACATCTAGGACTCTGTGTTCAGACAACAGCAAAGAAAGGAATCGTTTGCTTTCGGTCATCTCTAAACCATCCAGTATATGAAAGTTCAAAGGACTTTTCCTTTCAAGAACAACTGATGATTGTAATACAACCAAGCTATGAATTTCCCTTTATAAATACATTGTGTGAAAAAAAGATGAGAAACCCCTGTTTTTTAAGGGGGAACGGTATTTCTACACGTGTATGTTCAGGCTAACAAGCAACACCATCTGCAAGGCTGGAATATTTTCACACTCCTTTCTATTATACAAAACAATAAACCCTCTCCAGCTGATTTCTCTCATTGTAGAATGCAAATTGCCTATAAAAGACCTCAGGGTGTGAGAAGACACTTATCAAACAGATATTACACATGCTCTCATACCAACTATGCTATCAACTCTGCAATTTTAAATATATTAAGGATAAAAAGGTATCAACAAACCTGCTTTTTGTGGTTATAATAATCACGCTCTGAAGCGCCTCTGTTTGTCAAGCCATTGCTTAGGATGGCGATCTTTCTCACTTTAGGTCTAAAATAGCATCTGCTTCATGCTAGGTGCTAGTAAATTTTCATTAAAAGAGCTGAAAACAAAATTAACTCATTTTTAAAGTGTAAAAAGGGACTGCTTTCACCTTGATGTAATGTGCTATAACAGAACATAAAAAAGCTGCATCTTTTACAAAAGTTTATTATATAAAGGTAAACAAATTATTAAAGAAACTAAGTTCATTAACATTTTGATGCACAGTTGGATTTCCAGAAGTTACATTCATAGTCCATGACTGAGGGGTGCACTCATGATATAACTTCCTTCCATGTTCCAAAATTCCTTCCATGAAGGAACTGATTTCTTGAGTTCGAAAGACTGCAAGATCTTCCTTGCTCAAGTATGTCTGGAAGTCAGGTGTGGACCTTTAGAAAATGGAGCCTTAATGAAGTAACAGACACAGCAGAACAAACCAGATGAATGTCATCAGCCTAAACAGCTCCAGCACAATCAGTCACCAATTTCAGTAGTCTGGGTTAGTTTTATATCAATTGATTTGCTTCTAAAGCACAACAGTTGAGTCACAGAAAAGACTAACTGCAGAGTTCTCCACAACCTGAAATTCAACTTCCTTGTTCTTACAGGGAAGCAATTAAGATCCAATCATTTTTAATGCATCATAAATAATCTTCACACTTGCTGTTAAGTTAATTAATATAATCAGTAATGCCAAACACATCAAAATGAAACTTATTTTGCAAACATGCAAAATGTTCTGCCTCATTGCTTCTCTATCAAAATTAAATGTCATTTTGCTAACAACTTTTGCAAAGTTTTAATTTCAATCCCTTTTGATCACAAGTCTTACCAAAAAAATGATACAACTAATCCAAAGCATCGTTGTTTTTTTTCTGACAGAGTCCAAGTGTCATGGGAACACTACTGGAACACTTACAGCCTGATTCTGCAAAAAGTTCCGGGGTCAAGTTACTTATGTCCTTAAGTGTTTCATATCAAAGTATTGGGTATTATTCATTGACCTTCACTGAATTGCCAGAAATTGCTTTTATGTGAAATGAAAGTAGATGGCTAAATCGTTCAGTACTATCAATACGTGTGATAAAGAAAATAATTATCTACAAGCATTAGGAGAGAAAAAAAAACCCGTAACACACAAGAAGTGAAATCTTACTTTCAGAATAGAAAGTTGGTAACTATTTTGATGACCACAGACCTGCACTCAGCTCTCTCCTTTTATGCACAGAGTTCACATATTCATATCATAATTGCTGAAAAAGCAAAAGAGACGGAAAATAATTGTAGGGTTTATTTTGTAGTCCTGTGCACCCTAGGAAATCCAAGCTTGGAGAGGCTCACAGGCCAAGAAGTGTTACTGGGATGCTGTTAGCTAAACACAGGAGTATAGTGAATCTATATGTAACTGCCTCATACTTCACTCACATTTTGGCGTCTGCTCTGGCCTCTTCCACAAAAAAGGGTGCACTCTTTCCTCCTGTAAAGCTGCCTTGTAGTTTCTCTGTAGAGTTTTAATGCCGAGTTCCTCTAAATGCTACATTATTCACTGGCTGTTTTCCTGCATTGCGTCACCATCTAACATGCAGATGAAATTTCATTAAAAGATATTCAGGATCCTGCCAAAGTGACAAAATAAGAAGAATCCCCCAACTTTTTAGTGTGCTTTTCACTCATTAGAAGATAGGGAGCTTATTTAGAGGATATTCTGTGCACTGTCACAACAATTAGGCTTGTTAGAAACTTCCACAGGCCAGACTCTCTTTTTATTCATGGAATATTACTAAGAACTAAAGTATGAAAGTGAAAAAAGTAAGGAAGTTGCAAGAGAGTGGCAGCGCATTACCAGCTGCCAAATTTTCAGCATCTCCTGCGCTTGTTCTTACAGACATTAAAACAAATAGGAGAACTGTTATAAAGAACATATCAAGAATTGTTTAGTGTCCCCTTTTTGTGGGATATCAATATACGTATCACATGTTTTAACAAATTACTCCAATTACAGATCTTAAAATAAATTTCCTATTTGATAGCCACTACATTAGTTTTTCCTCTAAGTGTCCACAGCAGGTACTGAACAATAAAAACCTGTGATATTTACTGCTAAGTCACAAGTCTTTCTTTAAACAGAAAACAGTCTCCCTTCTTCAATGCAAATAAAGTTTCCTTTACAAGTTTTTAACGCTACTGTCCACCACCACTGCATCTAATATAAAATCAACAACAAAATTTCTAGTCGTCTTTATGAAGTCAAGCTGCTTCTACATTTCAAAAAGAAAAAAAAAAAGTCACTCCCTGTACAATGTTTAAAAAAAGTTATTTACTCTTGCCCATAAATAAGAATCCAGGGTGAAACATAAAAGCAGAGCCCCAGGTGATTCTAATAGTTCTAAAGTTTTACATCATAAATTTATTCATCATCAATGCATTCTATATCTTTCTAAAAGGCTTAACAAAAATTAAAACAAAAAAATAAAATTGCTGCTCATGGCTATTTCTTTGAACTCCACTTATGTAAATGTTCAGGAACCAGGACCAAAGGGAAATGAACACATCTAATCAAAACCTTAATTGCTTCTAATTTACAAGCAAGTTTTTCTATAGTTCGGCAAGATCCATGTCTCAATTCTTTTGTGACCTCACAAGAATGACATGGGTGAGATTCATCCAGCTTTGAGCTCATAGAGTGATCAAGACCAAGTCAATGCTGAAGCTAACAGTACTGTTGAGCTTCATTTTTTAATTTTTTTATTAAACATCACAAAAATCCAGGTTCACTGAGCAAAACCCACCCAATTAAAATAAATGCAAATTACAGTAATTCCTGGAAATAAATAATGATTTTAAATTTAAGTTGCTTGCCCAGTAGCTGCAAATCCCACAGCACACGATCCTAATAAGCAACTCAAACAACAGGCAGCAGACAGTACCTCAGAGGTGTAGCATATGAGAGCTGTTTCCAGTTATTGGGTGGGATTGGATTTTTTTATTTTTTTTTGCTTAAAGTCACTTCTTTCCTATCAGAAAGAATTTACCTCTAAGCCAGGTTTTAAATCAGTGCTTTCCTCTCAATGCTTTCAAGTAATTATTTTATTTTAAATGCATGCAATTCAATGTAAGTAAGTTGAAGGATATGAAGTGATGCTGAAGTTTTTAAGAGCAAACACAAACCACAGAACAAATCTTCAGAGTACAGTGGCATGCTGCACACCTTTGCTGAAACCTCTTACTGTTTTTAATATAAAAAAAAAAAAAAAAACTGAACTCACCAGAGTTGGATTGTTCCAGAATCCAATTGAAAGTCCTCCAATAATACCTTTTCTCCAGGAAGACCTGATTTCCACTTCCTTAACTAAGAAAGTACAGACAAATATAACACTCAAAATGCTATCCCACCTCTCCTTACAGGGAGAAAACATACTCTTCTTTCCTCCCCTCCCTTACCACAGATAATGCTGAGATGAGCACAGGTTTATAGGATGATGAATTTGGATATTGGAAACACCTGCTGAAACCCAAGGTGAAGAGAGAGAAGGTGCAGAGCAAGCACACTCGCTACTCAGTCTCTGCCACTGCATTCTCAGCTGCACCTCTACTACCCATAGCATGGGGAATGGGCAGCTGCCCAGGATAAGTGGGGCTGGAGTAACTGGAGGAAAGGGCAAGAAGATAATGAGTTCAGAGAAAGTATATCAGATGGTATGTGTTCTTTATGTTTTCTCAGAAAGCCAATCTCCTGACACGAGCACAGATCCACCAGGAGAGGTGACCCTGGCACCACTTCTATTGAGGCTGTAATAGCCAGAGCCAGTGTGAAGCCCACTGTCTTGGCTTAAGGAACTGGAGATGCAGCCTTCTCAAAGAGGTACATAGGCCTAACTACAGACTGGAGTAAGAACTCTTTCCTAACATTGGATTCACTTTTCTGCCAGAGGATTAATTCATCCCAGACAGGACAAACCCTGGATACGCAATCACTCAGACTTGAGAAGAGACTCATGAATTTTAGCCCTGGCAGATACAGACTCATGCTTTTTCAGTGAGTGGAAAAACAAGTTAACACTGCTTTAAATTCCAAATACACAGTGGCCAAGACACTCATTGACTTCTTGCAGGAGCAGAATCTGGCCAAGATACATGAAACCTTTCAAAAGAAGCCTTGACTTGCAACAAGGATCAGTCGAGACAAAAGTATTTGAGTCAGGGCATTGCTAGACAATCTTGCTGGTTGTCAGATCTGCAGTGTAATGACATGTCAATTTGATTCCTTTTGTGCGTGAGCTCAGAGCCTATCTTTGGGTCTGAATTCTTCTGTACTTTAGTTTTTCTTTTGTTCCAGTGGCACTTCTCCCAACATTACTTGACAATGAGTGATGCTCCACAACCCTGATCTTTCACACCCTGTTGGTGACCTATAACTTTCCATGCATAACCTTTGACCTGGGGCCTGACAGTTTGATTTATTGTCCAGTGTTATGATTTATGAGTATCTTCTCAGGATAATTAACGGACAACAGGTGGCAGCATAATAATTTTGATTACCCAGCGGTTCATGAAACCACTACAAAGGTGACTTCATTTACTGAATAAGAAAAGGACAACAATTAAAAATTACACACAGCAATCCTTTTATGCCTTTTTGTTTTTCACCCTTTGTCTGTCAAACAGAAGACTTTATTTAGGCTCATTGCTTCTCTTCTCAAATACCCGGAACTCAAATTCTGTGCAGAAGACAATGCTTCCCCCATCATGGTGCTGGTAGAATTATTTTGCTGTTAGAAAACATTTCATGTTGTCAGTTTCCATAAAACCAATGCGTTATTTTTAAATCTCTTTGCAAAGCTGTACAATGTGGGCCAAAGTTCATTCCAAACTGTAGGGTTTTGTTAACTTACAATTTTGCAGAACTGCTGAAGTGTTGTGTCTTGGATTCCACTTATCTGAAGTTAGATCCCCAGCCAAAAAGCAAGTATTTCCATAATTCACCTCTTTCTTACCTCTTAGAGCTTCTCTCTAAAGGTTTTTCCCCCACTCCTAGTGATAGCAGAACAATAGGAAATTTTCCTCTTAAGTGTCTCTAGTAATTGCTTCAATGTAGGTTAAAAAACAAGCGCTCACTAGCCCAGCTTCAGGCTCCATGCTCAGACAAATTTAGTTTTGCTCTATCTGCAGTATCTTCTGAATACCGAACTTCACCCTTTCATCCCATGCAGCTCTCCTCTAGTCATTTGGGCTACATATGGGAGCAGCAGTTAGAATAAAGAATGTGTTCTTCGGACTCTGCAGACTAATGGTAATGATGATGCATGCATACAATACCGCAAAGAGAAGTTAGGTGGCACAGAGTAGTCTATTTCTGAAAAATAGAATGAAAACAATCTGTACTTAGAACATGTTCAAGGTATCCATATATTCTATGTAAACCATGATGTCTCATAAATAACTTTTGCTCCCAGAAACTTCACACCTCTAAGACGTATCCATTCTCATCACTCTTCTACGTGCTGCCCTCTCCCTTACTTTGGTTGATCACAATTCCTTAGGACTTTTGATAGACATATTTTGATATGGAAGAGAATATAATGATATCATCCATATGGACAGTGGGATCCATGGCCAGATTTTCAGAGCTAATCAGTAAGACTTTCAGTGAAGTCAGTTGGAGTTGCAAGTGTTTAGAACTTCCAGAAATTGAACTGATGGCAAGTAAAGAACAAAGCTACTGTGTGTTTACTCACAGGATATACATTACATGGCAGAGCAAAATCATACTTTAACACACATTAGGCATTCAGTTGTTCTCAGATATGCTTTTAAATATAGATTAAAATAAATGGGATAATGTGTGATTTCTCAATCTTTGTGATATAAAGAGCCCAACATCTAGCAGAATTCAGTGCACAGACCATTGCCAGCATGCACCAGCTTGGACACTGGAACAGAACACTTCCTTCTCTTCCCCCCTAAAAATAAACTAAACACAGTCTAGTGAATTTCAAGAGCAGAAATTGTTTATCACAATTTGTCTGCATGCCCAAGCCAGCATATGCAAAATGAATTTTTGTACTATCACAATGACAATATTATAGGCTTATAATTTTTAATTGCCTTTATGACTTATAAAAATATTCCTGCAATCCTACTTTACACCAGTTTTGTAACAGTTCAACACAAAGCTATAAAATATTAATTCCTGCTACATTCAAATTTTATAATATCTGATTGAGAGCCTGGCTAATAAATAAAGTGGAGTTCCCAGAATATTAAAAACATTCGAGCTTTTGCAATGATCCTTAGTGGAAAAATAAATAAATTACTGCTTTTGAGATCAGACTTGTTTTATTCCCCTCCCTTCCCCTGAGAACTCAAAGACACCCCTACAACCAAACGCTATTAAAATGAAGCCAATTTTGTCCTTAGTAGTTTTATCAAACCTTTAATACCACATTAGCTGCTTAATATACAGTGAAAGTAGCAACAGAAAAGCACTAGCACCCAACTGCATTCTCAGTAGAGATGAAGGAAAAAATTTGCAACAAATCATTTATCAGATTAATGCAGCTGCTTTTATTACTCATGAAATAGCCACAAGCTTTCTACAAATGCAATAATAATAATAGCCACCAAAAAAGAAAAGAGGAAGAAAAAATAGAGCGTGCGTGCCACAGTTTGTTCTAATTAACGTTTTAATTTGGGACAGAGTCTCAGTGGTGATGTCTGGTATATCACATGACACCATTTTTCTCTTTGATTGGGTGTTGCAAAGGTATTCGTATTGCAAGGCTTACATGCAAGTCTTAAAGGGACAAGTACAAATACAAATGAACACAACTGGGTTTCCCACTAAAACTCAGTTATGTAAACGCTGACATGTTTAACCAGAGCAATTCGTTTCAACATCAAAGCATTTAAATATTTTCTAATTGTTTCCAACTTCTGTTCCACATCAGCTATAAAGGAAAATTAATAAAATAATAAGAAAAATCAAAGCTCACAGAATGAAATTTCACCAGATTTACATAGATCAATTAAGGCACAAGGATTCGGCATGTTCCATCTCATTGACTCTAGCTTTTCTGGTTTGATTCTCACATGGGAAGTGGCAAGCTTTAAAATCGCATACGCGCTCAAATCATGATGTGATTTTAGTACTTTGTTTCCCATCAATTTTTAAATTAATTATCTGGAAGCAAGCAGCGGTTCATTTTTGGTCATAGACTTTTTGATTAGAAGCTGTGACCCTTTATGCCTTTTTGGCATGCTCTATACAACACCAATGACATGCAGCATGACCTCTGACACCTGATTCAACAAAAAGTAACTCCCGGACAGATCTTTCATATTCAGCAATCTCTTTGTTACACTGGGACACTTACCCCATTCCATCCCTTAAAATCCACCACATCTCCCTATTTTCTCCCCTACCCCCTCTTACTGAGAAACTTATTCAGTAGCAACATTTCTGTCCTTCCATTTGTGTCTCTCCTTCTGTTTTTACAAACTTTACACTATACCATCGTCCCATATGTTTGTGCTGCACACAAGGAGGTTTCTTTAGAAAGCGCTGATGCTAATTATAAATTTAATTTGCATTTTAATTAGAATGGTAGCAAATTAAAAGCGTGGCAGCTGGAGAATTTTGAACGCTTTGCAGAGATTTGGTGTCAGTATCTCCCTGCTTCTGACTTCGCTCTCTTTTCATTTTTCCCCCACTATCTTTCATTCACACAAACATATTGGCAATTTTTCTCCTCTCTTGTTTCTTTTTTTGTCTATTTTTTATTTCTCCATTTTTCCCCCAAGGATCAAGTTATAAATTATTTCTTTTCTGTCCTGATAAACAGTATACTCTTGTCTTGTGCCAGTACACCATGTACTGTAGTGATAGTGCAGCTTTTAAGTGAGCTTTTGTAAGGCTCTGTCAGTGCTGCCCTATTTTGCTATTTATATCTGCAGTTTATTTACAGGTAGGAATCTATTCTATAGCCTCTCGACTAATTTCAAATTCCAGACCATAGCAGCAAACTCTAGCCTAGCCCTAGACATTTTTTTTTTCACATGCTACAAATTTGCAATAAGTCTGTAGAGCCTTAACAAAAGCCATTCATAATGCACTGGGGATTGCTCAACTTTATTCTTTACTTAGCAAATGCGGCATTCAGTGTGGTTTTGGACAAAAGGCTGAAGTAATCTGTCAGTCTTTTGGTCCATATAATGGCATATACTCTGGCCCTAGTGTCTCCTGGTGCTGTCTTTCATTTGCTATGTGAGCATGTCTGGTTTTAGTACTCACGTGAGCACATTTAGTCACTTCTGTCATTTTCCCTATGTTGCATCTCCATGGTCATTTTCATTCCTTCTGTTCGCTTCCCCCACGGTGTCCTTGCTCAATAATTTTCATTAATTGATTGACAGCTCTGATAGACCCAACTAACCTCTATCTCACTCTCATGTCGGTTTTTAAATAAGTACTTGTACGTCCAATGACCTTGTCGCCTCATCAGATATCAGAAAATGAGCATGCAGATATGGAGGAAGCTGATTAGCCAAATAAGGAAGATCTCGCTTCTGGCATAAGTCCATAATAAGCTCTGACAACTAACTTTAGAGTTAGGCATTTAAAACAAAAGGGACCTACAAATGTGAAGTAAATAGACTTTAAGCAGTTTCCTAAGTGCTGGCTATAGTAAAAGGAAGATTTAGAACATCAGTAATGTAACAGCCTTTCTAGAACACTGGAAAACAAGCTGTATTTCCAACATGGGAAATACACGTTGGAAATACTCATTTTACTCTTCATCATTCTATTTTCAATTATTTGTACAGCATTGTTTAGCTCACAAAAATCCATCCATGGAAAAGTAAATGAATGTATAAATAAAACTACATTATATTTCAGTTTATTGAGCACATAGCTAAATTGTTTACAGCATGCCAGTGATCTTTCCCATGGTAAAATTAACTGAACTTAGAAAAATTGTGGGGTTTCATATACACACACATCTTAATCACTAGATTAACATATATGGGTATTCTAGGTATTGTCATTAGAAACTGTCCTCGTAGAAGGTATCAGGCTTTAAACAGACAAATGACACCAAAAAGAATTATTTTTATTCTAAAGATGGGAAGCCGAGGCAAAGTGATGCCCACGGAAGACCTCTTGCAGATCAGAAATGAATCCAGCTCACCTGAGTCCCAGTCTATCACTTTTTCTACAATGTCACCCTCTTTATCTGCTTCACATCACCGCAGCATTGTAGGTTTTCAGTTAAATACAGGTAGATGTTTATCTAGTGGTGTTTCAGGTTTGATATAACACAATGATGCCAAATGACATTCTCGCTCCATGTTCTTACATGAGCTAGATTAACAGAACAATTTATTGTAAAGCTTAACCAAAGTTTGGAGCAGCTATTTGAGCTGCAAATCTGTTAAGACAGAACACGAGTATATCAAAGGGGAGAATGAGCCCATTGGAATTTCACCTCTAATCCACCCAATTCTAGTGGCTACCAAAGTGATTAGACAGCCAACTCTTGAGATCTTAGGCCTTACCATAGCATTCTCACCACAAGCACTGAAGTACCATATTCAAGGCTATATTTTGTGGCAATTCCTGAATTAATGCAGAAACCCAAGCATAGCACAGAAGCACTAGAACACCGATTCCATGGTTTTATAGAACTACTTACTCTGTCTCAAAAAACTAAAACTAGACTTTGAGATTTGAAGTTTTTTATTTATATATAGAACTACTTACTCTGTCTCAAAAAACTAAAACTAGACTTTGAGATTTGAAGTTTTTTATTTATAACTATGGAAGTTGCACGATGACATGTTGAGTTATTTTATTTACTGCCTGATCTTACTCAAGAATGTAAATGAAATTCTCTTTCAAGAAGCAAAACTGTCAGACTCAGGCATTCAGAATACAAGGGTTTGGCCATGCTTAGCTGAAAGCGTAACTGCAGTTTCAGAGCCTAAGTAGAGACTTACATGCCTCTTTTTCACATCAGCCCAGCTCCAGTTGTTTTCAGAGTCATTCCTTATTCAACTAGTAGGAGAAACAACAACAGTATAAGGCCTTGAAATAGAAATGGACTGAAATTGAGCCTAAGAACATACTCAAATACAGGAGGACCTTATTTCTCTTACTCCTTTGGCTTGTGTAGATGAAAGACACCTGCTTTTCTGTACAAGACGAACTTACTCTGTTGGCTCCCACTGGACTGAAGGGCAAGGCAGGAAGATGGAAAGGTGAACTAGTCAAAAAGTCATCTAAAAAGGCCTAGGTGGAGATCAAGAACTAGGGACAATGGGGGAAAATAAGTATTAGAATAGTGTAGGTACGTTCTAGTGTTTATACTCAAGTATTTTATGGAATGATAGTTAATGGCTTACTAAAATTACCGTGCTTTTTGGCATGGCAATATACCTTGATTTTCAGAAAGCATGGTGCCTGGGGTGACTTGAGTCGGGATTCATACACCCTGCCTGATAGCAAACAAGCTTGCATTTTCATGTAAAGCATTTTACCTTGGCACATCACTAAGATCATCAAGAGCAAAAAGTGATAAATTATCTTCAAAAAGAAAAACTATGTGCGAGAAAATACTGAAAGTGATCTATAACTTGTAAGAGTTTAAAACATAACACAAAATCTTGCAATGCAGGTCAAGTGTCTTTCAAGAAATGCTATTTTTACTGATACAATAAAAAAATCCAAAACAACAAACAAAAAACCAGCCCAAAACAATCTTCCCTCCAATTTGCAATTTCCGTCTGTACAGGATTCAAATCTCAGTGCCAGGGGAGCTGAAAGTAGAGGCCTATTTCTAAAAGTTCCCTTACATGAAGAATTTTCCTTGGGTAAGCACTTCCATTAATTTCAAAGCCTCCTGGGCTACCAACAAAAATTCAGTGACCTCAGTGAAAACAACGACATGGGTTTAAACCAACTATTTATATGAGTAAAGCTTTCTAGAATCTAAATCCACTAAATTATCTTCAAGATCCAGCTTCCACAAGTGGTAAGTAATTTTAGGTGAAATGTTGATATTTGGTTACCCTAATTAACCTTGTATTTTAACCACATTATTGCCCAGTAAAGTTCTAATTTCTATTCCAGTGTTATATGCCCTGGAATACCCTTCTCCTCTGGAACATAAACAAACAAATCAAAACAAGTTCAACTGTTAGCTAAGCTCTGGTCAACCGAATTTCTTTTAATAACTTTTTATTATGAAATCGTCCATGGAATACACAGCATTCTCCAAATTACGAGTCTTCCACCTTAGCACTTTGGAAAGGCTTGGATTTTATTTCACGTAAGTTTTTGCAGCTGTACAAAATACTTTCATTAACCCAAGAATGGATTATTTAGAGTGCTAATTAATTGATTCTTCAAAATGCCAATTGACATACTCACAGGGAAAACCTGATCTAAGCAACTATGTTAATCAAGCTATTGTACTTATGGTTCTGCCTGAATATCAGACCATCTGAAATGAGGAGAACTTTGCCATTACTATCCCGGACCTCTTGTGGGCAGCTTAATTAATATGAGTAGACTATGACAGTTGCACTTGTACATTCACTGTTCTGCCTGACAATAACTCTATAAAATTACATTTCAGCTAAAGAATGGAAACAGTGTTAAATACCATTATTTGCCTGCCTTTGATGTCTGAGAGTCATTATGAAAGCAATTACAGCAGTTTCTCTGTCTGTATGTCTACAGGGTATTTATCTGTATCTGTCTGAGTCCTTTGCCAGGTGGAGAATATATGGCATATTAAAGACAAGGGAATTCAGCCTCAATTATCAGACTATGAACAGAAGAAGAAACAAAATCAGAGTTTTGCAGATGATCCTGCCAGAAAACAGTAATTTAATATTAACGGCAGGCAATGCGGGGAAATCTTGCCCAGTGCAGTCTTTTTATTTTAATATTACTGAATTCCCCTCTCCTTCCATTGTCTTATTTTGTTTTCTGTTCTTTTAGCTTCCATGTTTTCTAATACCTCTGCTCACTTCAAATACTCTTATGCCAGGTTTGAGAGTCTCATGAACGTGGAACTATTTGTAACGCCTACTTTTTGTTTCTTAATTACTTGCAGATATTCTGCCATCTAAGAACCTCTCAGAGGAAACAGGAGATTCTGAGTCGGGTTAAGGCCACATGAGGCAACGTGATGACAGTAGTTAGCAGGTTTGTATTCCCTGCAGAAGACTGTATATTTCATTCTGCTATGGCTAATTTTTATTTTACTGTTGTGTGAGGTTCTATGAGTAGGTCCATAGGTTGGCAGATGGGCCACTGCCAAATTTGTCTTTTGGATTCTTTCAGATGTCTTCCCAAGGCAGACTAATGGACAAATAAAAGATAATCTTCCAGTTGCTTTTCTATGCCACTGAGTTTAGAGCTTACAAAATAACATTCTGCCAAAAAACTTTGAAAAATACTAATTTTTCAACTAAACATGTAGACAGAAAGCATGAGCGTCTTGCCTTTTCACCTGAAAGATTCATTAGTTCTAACCCTGTTTTCTGTATATTGAAGGTACATTCATTCATAAACAGCTTCACAGTTACTTCAGAACTTGCAAACACGGGTATTTTACCGCCTTGTCCTTCTGGAACATAAGTTCCATCCAGAATTAGGACTTCTAGTACTATCAGCAAACTCTTGTGATGAGATTTAGTAAGTGCTGTCTGAACCTGAAAGCATCATAGAATGCTATAATTTGGGCACATGAAATAAATGCCTCAGTATCTCCAAATGGATTACCCAGTTATACCATACACACATGGGAAACGGATGAAAGCTAGTTTGCCCTGCTATTCAGGGCTGACAGGATGCTAATTTATCTTAGTTGCCTGCTATCCATCATCATTTGACAGTCTAGTGAATGTATCTATGAAAGCCAAAGATTCTCTTCCTTTGGTAACCTAAGTTTTCTGATGCTTTATGCTGTCTTTTGTTTTAAATAGAAAGGCAGGAACATTACCAAAATGTCACGCTGCTCATCAAGCATGATGCCTGTTCTGAAGCTTGGGTAATATTTCTAGGAACAGCCTTCAACATGTTATTTAAAAAAAGTCTCTTGATACTACCCCCAGANAAAAAAATCCAACCAAACCCCAAACATTATAATGTAATATTTTAAAAGACTCTAGAGGCATTTTAGAGAAAAGGTATACTAGTGTTTGACTATGTAAGTTACCATCAGATGAAGGCTAGTCTACCTCATTGCCGTGCCATTAGTATAGTTATCCATCTTGGAAAAGGGTGTGCAAAAGGGGCATAAAATCCAACAGATGCAAATAGTCCACCATTTTCTTTATTTTTGCATAATCACATGAAGGCATTGGACAAAAGAATGCTAGAGCATTGGTTTGCTGTAGGTGTTTTAAGAAACTCTGAAGTCCCTCCACCCACATTCTGTTCTCCTGAATTAGCACTGTCACTCAAGTGCCTAATACAACACTCACCCATGCAAAACAGAACCGGGCTTCATTTGCTCTAAGGCTTATGCTACTAAGGCCACAGAGATGATACACTAGGATGCCATCAGTAACGAGTCCAAATTATCCATTATTCACCAAATGCTTATGCTAGAGCTTTTAATGCATTCTGAGTATCAGGTATCATATGCATCTTCCTCAAATGCTAAATGCCTAAAATCTTTTCCAGCTGCACATTCTCTTTGTTTAACTTTTAAATAAAGCAATTATTTGACTATAGCCATTTCCTTATACCCTTCTCAGACATTTCACTAGCAAGCTCTTTTTACAATACTGTTTCCATCCTCTAAGGGCATATTCTGATACTGGTCATTGGAAACCTTGCCATTTAAGTCTTGCCAAATTAGAATGTTTACAAGAAATGTGACTGTGTGTATATACACACATACATATAAGCTACATGAATTTTATTCAAAAAGATTAATGAATGATGTAAGTCTCATTAAGACATGAAGACCTTAATACCTTTTGAGCGGAGATACTGTGTGGCAAAGGAGGAGGAAAGGATTTAATGATATATCAGACATTTTACAGTATAAATATATCCTTGATTAATTAAATCTGTGTAGTCTCTTGCCCTACCCTGAGGAAACAATGATATTCAACACTGCTTTTTTTTTTTTTAAAGACAAAAACCCCAAACATCTTCCTTTTGATATTTAACCTAAGAGAAAAGACGTAAAGAAAAATATTCCATGAACTTGTATGAACGAAGAAATTTAATTCTTTCCTTTAATTAAAAAGAAACAATGCAACTTGCAAGAAACACACTTATTTTCTTCAAAAAGGAAGATTAATATAGGTTAAAAAGCCATTCTAGTTTTACAAAATTAATACTGTGTTTAATTATATGAGATTAAAATTTCATTATACATTATACTTTAATTGGTATAGAAGGGGCCAGAGGTTAAAACCTTTGCACGAGTTACCTTTTGTGCTCTTCCAATATCTAATAACATAGCAGTTTTATATTATGAACCCTGACAACATTTAACAAGTTTCTTACATGTTTTAATTTTACCCTAGTAATCTTTTATGTGGAGCAGTAGCATTCCTGAGGTCATAATCCTGGATGATGAAACAAGCAGAGACAGAAATCACTACAAAACCAAAGGGGCTGGACATTATTGGATTATGGTGAAGGTGCTACCTGGACTCCAACTATCAACAAGGTTTAGATGGAGCTACAACAGTTAACGTGCCGTGAGGGTTAAAACACACGGTGTGGGGCAGCTTTCTGCCTCCTAAACAAGCAGTTGCACCTTCAAGAACACTAGGAACTACTTCCCAGGAAAAGATCAAAGAAATCTGGAGGGTCCTTCTAACAAATGCGTAAAGTGGCCTTGAACTGTTTAAACCACTGATGCTGTGTCCTACAAGTGGGATTTTCAGAGGACTCCAAGAGGTTTAGGCATACAAAGCCTATTGACCTCTAATGGAATTAGGACACCTATCCAGAGGTGTTTGGAAAACCCAATGCGACTTAGAACAATCTTTCTCAAACACAAACAAGAAGAGGCAAATGTTGCAACAACAAACCTGCCTCTATTTTAGGAACTAAACAAGCCATTTTATTTATACATAGGATTAACAGTTTGCTGGCAAACTAATGCCATGCCTTCTGTGATGAACCTCTGATGAGCCACACTGGTGAATCTAGGTAGGTCTGGAGAGTTGAATGTTGGCCTGAAAACGCTGATGTACAAGCACACAAGTAGATAAGACTTAAAAGTGATCCCAAACAGGCAATTCATTCTTGCTGCAAGTGATCATTTTAACATCCCTCGTTCCTGAGCAACTCAGCAATAATTTTAAAAAAAGTAATCTTGGTGGTACGAGTTTGAGAAATTTATATCTGGCTCCCTAAATTCCCCAACAAGTACAGAGAAGGCAGAAAAGCTTTTTTTTTTTTTAGGGAGTCAGTATTAACTTCTACTATGGGGACCCAAGAGGCTATCTATTACTATTGAATTCAGTGATTATCGATTACTCTTTAGTATTGACAAAGTCAGCATGTATATGGATTGCCTGCCATATAAATGCCAATCGTGTGCATTTAAGATTTGGACCAACAAAAAACCAGCAAAGCAACTTTCTAAAACATATTTTGTTCTTTGTTCCTGTCCCAAACACCTGCGCACATGCCTCCTGAAAATTAAAAGCAGCCACTGCTTTGTATGGCAAATCTGGGCAGCTCAGCATCCACATCGTGCAAAATGCCTCTGCAAGTAAGAGTGTTGTTTAGCGATACCCCAAAGTGACCTGCAGAAAAGGGGTGTTTGCTCCTGTTGCTGAACCGAGGTGAGAACAGAGTTCTAATTACCTGGTTTTTTCCTGCGGTAGTTTACAGTTGAATCTCATTATTGGATAACTGTTTAATCAACTCTAAAAAAAACCCACGGTATAATTAGTACTGCAGCAATATAGATAACACTATGAAGTAAGCAATTCCAAGAATGGCAGAAGCCTATTTGATATTTTGTGAGTATCTTATTTGAAGCAGAATTCAGACACTCAGAAATACATAGTTTTACGCTTGTGAAATATTTAATCAACCTTATACTATATCTTTAGATATTAAAACAGTTGTTCAGAGTCCCATTTGAAGAAAATTAATGTAACTTCATTTAAATCAACAGAGATGTACTGATTTGCCTAGGATGAGACTTTGACCCATACTTTTTCAGTAGCATACCAACTCTGGGCCAGATGATGTTTTCACTGAAAAAGAACACTTCAAAGGAATTTTTGTGTGCTTAATGAAATTCAGGATGAGGCCTTCTGCAACTAACTGCAGTGAGCACTTTTAAAATACCTTCTTCATTAAAAGGACAAACTTTCAGAGCCAGCAAATGAAATTCTGTAATTAAAACATGTTTGTTTAAAAAAAAAAAAAGAATTTGAAGAGGTCTTGGACAGTGAAATAATATCCTTTAGATTAGTGTTTAATTGAAAACAGTATTT
Organism: Nycticryphes semicollaris; assembly: GCA_013400055.1. Classification (NCBI taxonomy): domain Eukaryota; kingdom Metazoa; phylum Chordata; class Aves; order Charadriiformes; family Rostratulidae; genus Nycticryphes; species Nycticryphes semicollaris. The sequence goes on along the minus strand of VXBJ01002543.1, from coordinate 309,387 downwards.
ACTGCTCTAGTGCATTTGATAGAGTTCTTTACTGTGTTTCTTTATGTATAATTGTATTTTGCAACCAATTTAAAATAACTAGATGAGTGCAGTTCTTATATAAGGTGAAGATGAGTCCTTGCAAGGATATCAACGTCTACAGGGGTTTCCTTTCTAACAGATATGAAGAAGTAATTTCCATTCTGCTACTTTTGTGTGATCCTTTCTGCATATAAAATGCCTTTCACATACATACATGCAGACACGCATCTCCTCACCTGATATTTCCTAAAAATCAACATACCCTACTGTAATATTCTCTGCATCTTTGATTTAAGGAAAAGTTAGGTCGTAATAATAGCAAATTTTGTCCTTTAAAAGCATAATTTGTTGCTTTTGTACCTACAGTTTTATTAAAATGTGAATGCTACAGTTATAACAGAATAGGTACAATTCTGACTTGACTACAATATATAGTGTTCCAAATTTCCAATTTCCTGAAGACTTCCAAGTTTCCAAATTGCAAAGGGAAAGCTTAGAGTTAGTGACACTTCTCAAAGCCATTCCCTGCCTCAGAGGTATCACTAATTTTTATGAGGTTTTTCAATTGCAAAGCTCTTTGACCTGCTCTTGTAAAACGCCTGAGAACTCAAAATTTGGCCGTATCACTAGAAATATTAATGGGCTTTGATTATCCAGCCTACTTCCTCATCCCACTTACAATTTGGCTTGTTGCGTCTTTCACCAAGTTTAGTTTAGACACGCTCAGATCAATGACCTTGTTTTTCCTCATTATCATAAAAGACGAGTTTAATATGATGCTGTTGAAACAATAATAATGTCCTGACACACTAGGAGAAATTCTGCTATGAATTGGAGCATTTCTTGGTAAAGGCACCACATTTTTAAGGGCGTTTTTGAAAGTAGAAAGAGGACCTCAGTATGACTTATTTGCATGTAAGTGACTCAAGCTCTTTCTATACCTACCGATAGCTGGATTGCATTTAGTGTATTGGCCTATTGTTATGGACAGGAGAATGTCCAACTCTCTCAAGGTTAATTGACTGCTGTTCTTTGAAATATACATGAGAAATTTTATTGACTATCTCACATCCGACCTCACCTGTCACACAGGAGGAAAACGGTAACAGGGGAAAGAACTCCACAAAAGGATGAGAAGGACAAAGGTGAAATGCAGAGGGCTGCGCTAGATTTCAACAAAATCCCTTTTCTGCTGCTGTCCTGTGTATTTTCTAATTAAACTTTTTGTTATTAGAAAAAGTCTGTAATTTTACAAAAAAATTTCTCCTAAAAATTTACTGAATTACCTAGTTCTCATGGTGCTACAGGCTTTCAACTTCAACTAAAACCAACAAACAAGAATATGCAGATTGCCCAGATTCATTTGCAAAATTAACATTTTTAGAGCCTAAGCCTTTCCTAAAAATGGTAATTTTTTTCACATATGGAAATACTACTATCACATTTTAAAGTCTACATTGATACCGACTTTTAAATATAGTTATTTTATCTCACATATTACAATACCAGGGCCTGAATTACCAAATTGTGTAAGGATTAAATGACAAAAACCTATCATGTTGGCGTGGGAGCATTTCTGACAGAGTCCCACAAGGAGAGTGAATTAGACCATCTCATCATCCCTGATGTGATAGATACAACTTCCCCAACTCACATCAAATTTCAGCCTTGCAATATCAAATCAGAATATGCAACTATACCTGCAAAAAAAGCATGTAAGTTATCTGCAAGAGTTCTGTGAGGGAAATAAAGCATGTGGTTTGCATACATGGATCTCAGAAGTATAGCACCTCCTGGAGATACCTCATAGAAGAAATAATACCACATAGAAACTGACATTCTAAATTGCAGTCTTTCCAGGCTCAAATCTTCAAGGGATAGAACTAAATTTGGCTTAAGTGTCTTATAACTGCTTGTGTTTCCAATGTTCTGACACCAGGAGAACAGTTGTAATTGTTAAACCTCAATGCACCTTGAAAATACTTCCACATAAAACTGGAACAAAAGTTATTGTTTTGTTTCAGATAAAAGCAAGCATCATTTTGTACAACACGCTGTTGTGTGTCACTTCACACAACAGCAATTATTATTATGCTCAGATTGGAAAAAGGGGTTTACCTTAGGTTGCTGACACAGCTCTACCCACACAGCACACCTCCCCAAAGCATGCGTAAGCCAAACATACGTCTAATTTTTAGCACATTCCATGACTTATGTCTCCACAAAGACAAGCCTGCCCAAGACACATTTTTGATGACAATGAGATAACCCCTTGTAATGCCTCCACCATGATAACTGGATTTTTGCTAAGCTTTCCATGACCAAATTACAACCATAATGATGACACACTGCACACCACTGCCAAGCAGCATAAAGTGACACCTGCTTACAACAGCTTGAAATGGAACTTGTCAATATGACCAGAAACATTACCAATAACTAATGGACTGTTTTTTCTAAGCCTTACTCATACTGGATAGTACCTGCTCAGCTTGGCAGCCTTACAGAACCAGAACCTAGCTTTACACCACTCAGAAACTCTGAGACCAAAGAAGCCTTTTCAACGTTGTTGATGGAATAAAAAAAAACACCAATAAAAAACCCACACATCATCTGAAGGAGTACCAGTAAAAGAGAACCAATTAAATCCTTTGGACTGTATTCAACCTCCATCTAGACTCCACAGTACAGAAAATCCACATGCAATCTGTGAGAAAGCCAGAGGTACAATATTTTCATTACTTAGTTCAGTACAAGGAGGTTAAAAATGCCAGTGTCCTATTCCCTTTAAAAATCTCTCATCTCCTACCCCCTACCTGCCAGCTGTATAGAGTATTTCCCTTGCCACCAATTCTGATAGCATGCCCTAATTAACTCATTTTATCTTTTGATATAAATCAGTTACAATTAAAATATAGTTTGTCAAACCTCAGTGGAGCATTGTTTCATGTTAAAAACATTTTTACTCATGAGAGAAAGTGTGATTAACTTCAATACAAAGCTTAAAGTTCAACTTACTATGAGCAGAGGGAATCAAGCACAATTCTTCCTTCTCAAAACACTTCAAGCTTCATCCCAGTGCATGGAAATCAAATGAGTGGATGGTTCTACACTGGTCATTCAGCTCATAAGTATGTGGCAGGATCTAGGAAAAAATAAAAAAGTTGATTTGTTTTGGGTTGATTGGCTGGTTTTTAAACAAAAAAGTTTAAAAGGGCAAGTAAGATCATGAAACGATGTCCAACACCTGAAAGGCCACCAAATACTTTTTAAGCATCATACTTTCTGAAACACGGAAGTATAGTATTTTAATTTCATATGCTAGATGAAAGTGCAACTAGTTCAACAGTTAAGAGATTCAGTTTCTTGGGCCATGAATTAGTAGTAGTAGCAGAAAAATCTCTCAGAACTACTTTGTTTTACTACAGGCAGGGGTCCATTGAGGGTCTCCTGTCCCAACTCCTATCACCACAGAAACCACTTTAAACAATAAATAGTCAGTAGAGGAACCTTCCAGACACTGTAACATTTTATATAGATGTATCTATATATATGTGCTGTATATACATATTTATGTCTCATATAAAAACATTCGAAACAAACATGTTGGCCAGGGCTGAAAGAGAAAAAAGGTCTCTACTAAAATGTGACTGTAATTGACATTTTTGGTTGGTTGAGTATTTTCAACACACATACCTTGGGCTCCCTCGGTACCACATCCCCACTGTCACAGGCTACAACCAGAAGGCAAATCCTAGCCTGAGCAACATCTGCGGTTGTATTGGGTGAAAACTGCGGGTTTTTGCTCAGCAGGGCCGGAGGGTGCGGTGTGCAGGGTGGACACACGTGGGCAGGGAGACAAGCCTGAGGGCACCGGCGGGAAGGGCTGAGGGAGAGGAACAGAGAGGCGCTTTTTTGAAGAAATCAAAGGAGAATTCGGGGAGGGGGACGTTGTTGGGGACACAGAGGTATGTATGCCTGAAGGGGGACTTCTGAGTGGACAACTGCCCATGGAGGACACCGCTCCCCTGAGGGACTGCAGCCCACATGCAACCCGTTCCAGTGCTGGCACACCCCTGAGGAACGACACCATAGAATGTCACCAGATTGCCTCAAACTATTGATTTTTAATAGAAATGAGAACAAACATGTTTTCTAAATGTTTTTCCATCTATTTGGGTCTACGAATAGATGCCACCATTATTTGCAGCCTGTGCATAATCTAAGAGACTGCATAGTCTGGATTTACTTGTGTTGGGACAGCATTCAAGAAGACAAGAATCTGGCCTGACTGTACCAGAAAACACCTTTTATGGTTTAAAAGCTCATAGCAGGTACAACACAGAATATAAAAGCTTAATGCATTTTTCAGAGAGCGTCAAGAAAACATCCTTGCTGTTTCTGATTTATGCCAAGGTCCCATGGCTTTGTACTTTGCTGTACAGACCTAATACTACACAACAAACACCTTCCTAAAACATCTACTACACACACTTGTTCTCTTATACTGAACTGCCATGTGCCTCTATGCAGGTGTGGCAGAACACAGTGGAGTTAGTTCAAAACATTGCCAATCCCGCGATGCAAAGGACTGAAATTGTACGAATCCCATCTGCCCATTAAAACGTGTTCACAAAACCCCAAAGTGCAGCTTTGTTTCAGCAGAATTTACACTAAACACAACATTGTCTCTTGGTGCCACTTCACCTCACATCAGATTAAGTATCCGCCCTTCTACAGGTGGTGTATATTTTTTTTTTTTTACACACAGAAGACCCATACTTTTCCAGGTAGAAACTGAAAATAAAGCATGTGTATGCCATGTATACGTACACATGTGCAAATACATACACCACTTCCTCAGCATACACAAGATATTCTGGATCTCCCTTAATCCACATAGTTATGATTTCACCCAGCAGTTGTGGCACTGCTCTAACACTCCTCTCCGACACAACGATCAGCTGATTCTAAAATTCTTTCTACTCATGCAACTCAGGTGTTCAAAATGTAAGATGACCTGAGGCATCGTCAGGTACCTTGCACGTGAGCACCATCTGCTCAGCCCACTCTGCCCCGAGCTCTGCTTGGTGCAGCTACGTTCAGCATCCTCAAACACAGCACCTGAAACCCGGGAGGATGTGCCAGAAGATTTCATTCCCATCAGCGAAACTGCAAGGCAATCAAAAAGGGGCATCATTTGGTAAATGGATTTATGATGCCCACTTAGATCGTAATGAATAAGATCGCTGTGTTTACCATTAGCTGGGAGGTTGTGATGATTGCTGCTCTCAGAAGCTTCAAATATTTCCTTTATGTTTTATCCTGTAAGATTCCATGGGTATTTTGCTGCACGTTTGTAACAAGTACAGCTCTAGATTAGCAAACCACGGCTTTGTTTGACCCCAGCTACCATGTAAGCTTCTAGTTTTCTCTAGTCTAAAGTACACTGAAGTATTTTTCTGCTTTCCTGCAGTTTTTAAGTAGATAATAAGTCCCAAACTTCACCAGCCTTTAGCTGAAAGAAGCTTGTCACGGTGGTTGGTAGCTAATGAAGATCCTTTTAGTTTATCTTCATCAATTGTCAAATATTTGAGTCCATGAAGTGGTGTGATGAGGTACAAAGACAGATATTTGAAGGGATTTTAACTCATTTGAGCAATTACATGCTTAACTGCCCTGCGATAATCTGTCAGTCTGAGTCTTTTCTACACAGCAGAAGTGGGGAGTATTAGAATAGCTGGATTTAGAACATAAAGGCCTGGCCTGAATGGAAGAAAGGCACCAGAGAAATTAATTGCCAGTAACAAACAGCAGGACTGCTTGCAAGTTATATATCACATAGTTACCTACCAGCAGTGGTAGAAGCCAGCTGTAAAATAACATACTGAATTGTGACAAAATAGTCACCGCTATGAAATCAGCGAATACCATGAATTTAAACAAGTATTGGCTAATCAAGTACATTGTATTACCTAAATAGATAGATTAAACTCTTGCATCATACAGATTTACCGAATGCAAATTTCAATAAAATAAACATGTTTTTAATTATAGCTCCAGCAGTTTTTAGAGCTGATCTTATAAATTTATATGCTTATGTTTATTTATGCATGTGTTGCCGCCATACTCAGAACATAACATTTGTGTAGATTCAGTAACGGAAAAACAAGTAAAACCAAAAAGGAAAAAAATACTACTCTTTTATATGGTATTCTTTAATTCTGAAGTATCAATCTGTCAGATTATTAGGAATATCTAATTGATACCATGTATCATTTATAACATTATAGTTATGACTTCCTTGGGTCCTGTAAGTTCTAGGGGGAGCCAAGAGAGTGCTATTACAGCCATCTCACTTTAGTCCAGGCTTAGAGTACTATTCTGGGCCACTGTTTCCAGAATCCTGATTAACTGTGCTTTTTTATTTTCCTTTCTCTCCCTTTCAGGTCCCTGGTGTCACCTCCTTGGTCCATCAGTTGCCTCCCTATCCACCACTGCATGGCATGAGTATTGCCACGGCACAGTAATATTATCACCAGGAATCCTACTGCACAGCACCTCTTTCCTACAGTCACAGAATCCTGCCTCATTTAGTAACACTCTGGCATTTCCTGCAGCAGGGAAGTATCAGTCCCAGTTATAGTCTTTTTACACCAGAAATTAAGCAGTCCTTGACTCTTGCATGTTTGGTTAGTTTCCCCTCACCTC
>VXBJ01002543.1:239070-302640 GCA_013400055.1 Nycticryphes semicollaris | reverse complement strand
CCCCCCCCCCCACTTTGGACTTACACCACGAAACCAGCATGAGGGATATGGACTTGAGGCTGCAACTAATGCAAGAAATGTCAAGACACACAGTGAAGTCTCTCATTGCCTCCCTGGCATCACCAACCATAAATGACAAAGCATGTTTCTATATGGAGAGGGCCATTTCATCCACATTACTCATGTTAGTTATGATGTTTATTTTAGATCTGTTGTCTCCCTAAGGTGCCAACTCTGAGGGAGCTAGTTAGCATGGTAGTGTTAGGTACAAAGCAAAAGCCCTTCACCTCGGGGACTGTGCTTCAGTTCTGACCTTAGGTCAGAAAGGAAATAAGATAGGTAATCTCAGCTCTGTCCCTAATGACCAGTATTCCACATCACAACGCTACACATGGCTGTCAGCTTCTGCTCAGGAGAGGCCCAGGACACAGCCAGCATGGAGAACTAATTACCCTCCCATCCCAGGGAACAAATGGGCAGCCCAGCTCAGCAGGCTGGGATCACTGGCGAGGTACAGCAGCAGGCTAATAAAGTGGAGGAGTGTCACACACATGGCTGTAGCATACAGTTCATGAGGCGCTTTATTTTTCCTTCATTAATGAGGATTTTATATTAGGCTCACTGTATGACATTAACATATTAAAAAAAAGAAAAAAAAAAAAAAAGGATAGAGCTGATTTATTCAGTGAGCCTGGTGTTGCAAACATCACCTGCCTTTTGTTTTCACAGACCTAATTCACATGGGCCAAATTAAGTCCAGACTTTTATGAGTAGGGCATAAAGGGCACAAAGAGCTGCTTCCCCCATCAGTGGAAGAAGGAGCCATAAATTGGCTGCTTACACTGGAGAATCCAGAGGTAGAAATTCATGCAGTGCCAGCAGCATTAGTTGGGTCAGACAGGCCACATCTGAAATGGATAGACAAGGACGTGTCTTCATTCCCTCCCAACAGTAAGGCAGGGGAACCAGTAAGAAAGCAAACTTTCCAGAGAGCTGATGCTTAGCAATCTCTTCTTGCACCCTTGGAGCCACCACCACCCTTGTATCACTGTTCACAGCGCACAGAAGGGTCTCTCCCTCCATGAGGCATCTGAGACTAATTAGCTCATAACCTAATATTTATTGGGATGCAACAGCTTACTGTAATTACAGCATTCACTAAGTGCCTAGACCAAGGGGTAGAAATACCTGGCACCAGAAACAGAGGTCACTGCCAGTACATGCACACATAGGTGCTCCCAACTCCATTACGACCAGAATCAACACCAGGAGAGCCAGCAGGACATTTCTTTTGTCTCACTACAGCACAGAACATAGGCAGAGCTTACAGCAAAACATGAAGCTGCAAGCACAAAGGGATATCTTAAAAAGCTCATGGTCTTACGACTGCTATAATAGCAAAAGTGTTAATTAAAAGAAAATTAGGTACTGAAGGAAGTAATTAGATGTTGGAAAAAATACACCTAATAATTACCAGAAAGTTACCTTCACTCAGAAGCACTGGAGCCACACATCTACCTACATGCCAGTAAAATTCAGCTACCCACCACGCCAAACACACCCCCCACCAGGCGCCCACGTGTGAGTATTTATACCTGGGAGTAGGTTGCGCCCTCTGCTTCCTCCTCTGTGGAATCCTGGGAAATGTAGTCTGCCAGGTGGCCCTTTTTTCACATGTGTTACTTTGACTACATTAAATAACAAGCTTTTAAGGGATTTTAAGTATTTCTATGAGTACCTGGGATGCTGGGCTCTTTCTCAATTAAAAAGCAAAGCCGAATTTTTCCAGGTGATGGGAATTCTAAACACATCTTTAAAAAATATGCTGGGCTGAGCAGGGAAGAAGCTAAACCGTGTTTATCTTGACCTGCCTTAGACTCAACAATATAAGCTTAAGATGTTTGTCTTTTTATTTAGAGCATGGCATTTCGGAGTGCCAGTGTAGCACAGGTAAATGCCACAGTATATATATATATAGATTTATATATGTGTGTATATATATATTCATACATATATATGTATGAGTGCCACATAGTTGCCCTTGCTCTCAGAAACAATTTTATGTGTGTATATATGAGACATTAAAACAAGCACTTATCCAATGTGAATATATTAATTTATGGTACATTCACCTCCTTCGACAAGAAATGGGTTACCATATGTGTTGAGGTGGATGTTCTCCTCCCCTATATGGACCAAGAACATATTTTTTAAGAACCCAGGCTGAGTGATAGCTCCCTATACTCTCCATGGGAAAGGATGCATTGGCTCAAATTGTAGCTTCAGAATGGCATTTTTCCTTGTGTTGCTGTGAGAGGGAGGAAGACAGTGTAAGAAACGAACCACTTCATGATACGAGTAGGCTACCAAAATTGTCTCTAGATTTCACGTCTAACGTATCTTAGCAGCAGCAGCAGCATGAGGAAAACATGTGTAAGCTTCAGTGCTAATCAAGGAAAACTGGTCACAGTGCTCCTGTCCTTTCTGAGGAAAGAAGACAATCCATTTGCAACTTGTGCAGACTTTCACATAAAAATGTCAAATCCACTAGGGATTAGATCTAAAATCAGGCTGGAGTCTGTTTCCCTGGAGAGCAATCAGCAGCAGCCTTTTTATAGCTGTGAGGACAGACAGACTACAAGACCAAAGAAAACAGGCGATGCACCCTCATCAGGATTTTTGTGTTTTGGTAAGAGCGTGTGCCTCCACCAAAAATATTCATCTAGTTCTTAGGCCTTGAATTAGGCTTAAACATTAATTTTACTTGCTGCAGTGTCATTAAGCCCCAAATAAATGCAGTAAGTTCCAAAACTGAATCACTCCTTGTTGAACCCAGTCCTCGCAGATGCTCGTGTTTTTCTGGAAGAGAAACAAAACTGGCAGAACGAGGCACAGGCTGGACTTTGTGTCTCTACACCCAGTAGCAGAACTGAACTGGCATATTTAGAAATAAACAGTAATGAGACAAACATCCAACACAAGGATGCCCTGGTTCATTGTATCCCTCTCAGGACCATAACACAGAGCAGTGGTCCTTACACAGGACAAATCTTAATTCCATGGGTTTCTGCTTCGTGCTCATAATTTGATAGCGAAATGGGATACTGGACAGTATGGCAATAAACATAACGTTCATTTAGATAACTCTAAATCAGCTTTGCAAACATGGGTAGTGAATGGATTTTTGCCATGGCATTCAGTAAGGATTTCACACCCTTACCTCTTACTTTGCCAGTCCTATAAGCTAAATTTACTGACATGCTGCAGAAAATAGGACTAAAGTAGCAGGTGTACGCTTATCACTTTAATTCATCTAGTGAGTCCTGGTACAACAGAGATTTTATATTACAGCCAAGCTTTTCTGACAGAGGCTAAACAATCTTCCAGTAACACTAAAAGTTATTATCACTTTCATTATTATAGCACATGGAAGCCTTAGCTTATGACTAGAACCTATCACAAACAAATACGAAAGACAGAGGAAGAAAGGAATTTTCAGAGTGCAGCATCTTCTATTTCAAAAGGGACAACGATACCCTTCTAAAAGCTAAATCTTCAAGAAACGTGAGAGACAGAAGTTTTGCCTGAGATCTGTTTCGTATTCTTATTAGCGTCATTCCCCAGGGGCAAGTAATTTTGAGTGCAATACAAAGTTGATAATATGCAGAGTATAATTATAATGAGGATTGATTAAGTTAGTAGCCAAAGTACAGTAGGTTTATATCTGAGAGAGCATCATAAAAGAAAACCACTTTGAAAGTTTGGAAAAAACCATACACAGGGATTGACAACTAGCTCCCTAGTGAAATACCATCAAAGCTGATATATACTGTATGCAAAACAACCCACAAACAGAGAAATTATTTAATTCTTTTAAGGTTTCCCTGTCAAAAACTTAAAATCTGAATACATTAGATACTGCAAAAGAGAATAAAGTATTGACAGCTGTAGCTATTCCACGCAATTAAGCTCACTGTGCCCCCTTTTTCAGTGGCTGTTGAACAACTATGTTTGCCTGTGGAATTTTCTTCTCAGTTTCACAGGAACATTTGGCAACAGAAACAGTATTTAAAGAAATCATTTCAGGAACTGATTCATCCCTGATTCTCGGGGAATTATGAGAGCTAGTTGGTATAGGGACTCATTAAGCCAGTCCACGCTTTTAAAGTATTTCCTCCTTTTGTTTTCTGTTTTCTATTTTCTATTTCACATTTACCTGCAGTCCTGCTCTGGATCTGACATTTGAATGTGTTTTAAAATTGTAACAGTGAATCAAGCTGGCTGAAGTCTAACCAAATCTGGACATTTCACATGCCTGAGTCCTGCTTCTCTGACAGGCAGAACTCGTGGATACAACTTTTAAATTATCATTTCAAGGTCATGCTTAAACCACCAAAGAATCAAAAGGTTGTCTGTATCCAGTGTTGTAAAGTGGAATAAAGACAAAGACTTTTTGAGCCTGATTCTCTGATGGGTTGAAATATTGGCCCCAAAACAGCAGCAAACTTTTTAAGTGCCGGCCTTTGTAGGGAGTCATTAAGTAATCATCAGTAAGTGCAATTGTGGATGCCAAAATTAATGGAATGATTCAAATGCTGAATTTAAAGCATCTGCTTCGATAGACCAGTGTTATCAGGGCAGCATGCTCCAGGGCCAATATCATTCTAGCCTAAAGTATGAAATATATTTGTTTTCTTTCCACTTCAACTGTATAGCAGGTACAGTACATGACTGTGAAAACACAGCACTTTTTAGGAACCTAGGACCTTCTAGTGCTGCAAAATCTAGTTACTGCAGGCCACTGTGTCATAAGAAACAATTTAAAAGTAGTTCACGTCCCATCTTAAGACGACCAAAGCATTTTACCCCTGTTGCTTCATTACTCCACCACAGCAGTTGCTCTTCTGATTTTCAGCCTCAGTACATTTGTCGCTTGTCATACCCGCTCTGTCCAACTGTTCTTTCTCTGATCTAATACTATCCTAGTTTTGAAGACCTTGAGAAGTGTCTAAATTTTTTAAGAAATAAGCAAGAATCTGTCTTCATATTTTACTCAAAAATGCAGAGCCTTTAATGGACAACCACTTTGAAAGTGAGAAAAAGCCACATGAGAAAAAATCCATAGGGCAGGAGGGATGTTAAGTATCACTGAACTGGCTATAATGGTGTTGTGGTATAAATGCAGCATAAAAAAGGGTAATGCTGGCTTGTGCAGCAATATGATATTGACACAATTAGTTCAATGCTGTTTTTAGAGTATACAGAATATGACCTCTGGATTTTTCATCTTCAAAGGTTACTTCTAATTAGCATCCAGTGATAACATGTTAGAGATGCTTCTTTAAAAGATATCACAGCTCTAGCAATGAGTACTGACATGGTATCTATCAAAGTCTCATGGTGCCTGCAATTCTGACAAAAGGCACTCCAAAGGACTGGCATGTATCACCTTATTTGCATTTTTGCATTTCATTATGCTCATAATTGCATACCACCACAGCAATTCTTCCCCACTATCTCAGAAAACATTATCAGCAACGTCTGAAATAAATGCTTAAATGTCAACAACTGACGAGCAAGAAAAGCTGACCTTTGAAGGATCTCATTCTTTTGAGAATTGCCCTGGTATGACTCACTCCTTAACTTTCTGTTTGTGTTTGATAACACCAAAAGAACATAGTTTCTGTATGGATTGTTTTTGTGTATTGGAAATAGAGAGGAACTCAAAGAGCTGTAGAAATACAATCCATTTATACCAGCAGTCAGCTGGGATTGACTGAGCATTTGCAATGACAATTCTTAAAGTCACCGAAACATTAAAGTAAGTGGACGTTAACATTAAGCTACAGTGGAATTTCTATGGAATTATATGTTACATCCACATTAGAATTAAAGTGAGTTTATCCCTGATTGATGTTATGACTATGAACAAAACAACCTTTCTTCCACAAACATGCTATCTGTTTTACACATTGTAAGAAGTGTTTGACAATTATAAATCACTAATCTAAACCCAAGGAAAACTAGTCACGGTCATCTCACGTATACTGCGGTATTGACTGGCTTTCATGAGACTGAGCTAGCATTTTACTAGACTTTGTGTTTCTACCATCATTTCATGGCTCCATTTACCTTGATTTGCATAGCAATTTTGGTGCACATTTTTCAAAAAAACACTAATCAATTTTAGCTTAAAATAAATTACACCACCACAGAAATTGCTGCCACTGTCCAAAAATGCTAATCAATTTTTAAAATCTACATCATGGCTTGCATCCCAGATTTTTTCCATCCAATCCACATCAAAAAGAAATGATAGAAAATTATGTTAACATGTTCGACTGCTTGTTTGCTTGTTTTAGTTGAGGCATTGGTTATGCTTCAATGGCAAACTAATCGCCTTTTTGGAATCTCATCCAGTTTGTGTTTCTTTTTTTTAATGGCAATATGGAGATGCTGCAGAAGATTTCAACACAGTCCATAGTGAAAGTTTCCGATTCTCTACCAGGAGCATTTTTTTACATCACTTTCAGAGGTATTTGTAAAAGGAAAATTAAACTGTTTATTTTGACCAGTGTTACATTCTGTGGCAGGACTTAATTTCCCTGTATTAGAGATTGTTCTAATGAGGCACAGAATGCAACAGTCTAAAAAAAACCCTCTGAGGAATGTCATTTTTTTTCCAAGGCCTATAAAAGATCTTTAGTGGGTTGTTTTTTAGCATTTCAAATGAAACAATGATTTTAAGCCAGTATTTTCATCCACTACAGCTCTTTGGTTCACTCTTAGCTTTGAGTACAGAGTGGGTTCCTTTTCACACAGATTTCACACAGGTTCACACTTACTCTTAACTACTATTTGTTATGATAACAAGACTACCTGCGCCTCAATCCCCAAACTGTTTCTGTCTTGTGCCTATACCTTTTGTGACTTATATAAGCAATATTTTTTTCCTTACAATATAACTACATAGTTCAGTACCCTGTAGAAACAGCTGGGCTCCTTCAAGATTAATTAACCTTAGTAAATATAAACTAACAGAGCTATTGAGCTTTGGGTGCTGTGGCTAATCTCCATTTCATGGGTGCATCCCTCCTAAGTGAAACAGTGTACAGATAAAGTAAGTGCCAAAGCAAAGATGAGCCCAACGTTATCCACAAATCTAGAAAGAAAACATTCACCTCTTGTTCTCTGCAATTAAAAGTGTCTTATAGAGATTAATTTTCACAGCCAGTACTGTGGTTCAGTCTATTAACTGGTCAATCCTTATTCTGAGAAGCATTAAACAGCATCAGTATGGCAGTGTTCATATGGAGGTCTATCCTGACTTGACTTTAAGGGACTGGGATCCCCTCTAAGGTGACCAAAAAGAACCTGAAAGGATTAGACTTGCAGGTCGACTACTTTCTGAGGTTTTCCTGCACGTTACCTTGCAGACAAAATGGCTCTAGCTTTAGAAATAAGTAGCAAAAGGCACATGGGAGACAATCCAAGATAGCTAACAAAAATATGCATTAAGATTTCATTTACAAGTCCTATTTTGCACATTCTACACCACATGAAAGAGAATTATCCTTCCAAAACAAACTGTTGTGTTGCATCAAGTCCTGAGGAGCTTCCAAATTCATTGATCCACCTTGTTCAAACAACAGAGCTTTGCTACTTTTGTAATAAATTACACAATGTCCAGATCTCCTTTAAGATGGCTCAGGTGAAATAAGGATGCACAAGCACTATATATCGCATCACCCTTTCCTTGCTTAAACAGGCAGAAAAAAAGAAGTGGGAGGACAGCAGCAATAGACTTGGATCCACCAACTATATCCAGCATCCTTATGCAGTAGGAAATACTACAGGCCTGGACAAATTTCATTAGTACTGACCAGCATTTTCTAAAAACATATGTATTAGTTTCCCTAGTTTAGACATTTGAAACATCACTTTTAAAAAGCACTTCAACATGATTTCCATTTTAAAATCTCCTAGAGCTCATTAAGATCGCATTTTTGTTTCTGGCTATCGAGAGGACTCAAATAAAGCTGAGACTCCTCATTATAAAATATTCTGCAACATGATTTAAAACAAGGCATGAAAAACTCTCTATAAAAACAACTTCCCACGTGGATATGATTAACAACCAAGATGGAAGCGTTTCTTGTTTTCAATAACAACTTCCAGTAATGATTAAGATGAGCTATTATAAGGGGAGGAGGGGGAGGGAAAACCCATAAAGCATTCCCCACATTAAAAAAAAAAAATCAATATTTTATATGAAAAATAGCACTGGAATTATTTAAAGCAATTCTTAGGTTTATGTCCTTTTTGTCCAAAGTTGGAAAATTAATCTTTTTTTTGGTTCTGGTGTGTTTACTATAAAAGCATTTGTCACTGTTCTTCATTGGGAGATAAAATGCTGGAAATACACAGTACACTTATTGGACAGTTTAACATGCTGGGGTCAGGCACTCTGAGACTTCACAGTAGCACAACAAGAACAGATGTTGAAGATGCTCGAAAGCCAGATTATGGCTTTCAGAAGACATGGTGTATTGTTCACCCAGGTTGAAAGCAGATGTATGTTTATATACTTTAATCTTGGCTCAGATGTGAGCTACCATGTTAACAATTTCGTTGCCCAGGCTGCCCTGGCTTGGGATTTAAATAAAAACAAATTACAGGTCTTAACAGTGATAGATGGACTTCTCTTACATTTGTGTAGAGTATTTTTGCCTTAAGATTAAAGGCTTATGCATCTATCTGCATAAACTAACCCCTGGAGTAGGGTACTGCTGACATTTTCCAAGAAAAATGAATATCCTAACTTATTCCAAAGAGAAGACTTGGTATTTGTATGGCCAGAGTGACCTTTGCAAGTGCCCTTTCAGATTAGGTGCACTACATGGAAAATTGTGCTCTTACAGTACTCCATAAATCATACCTACCAATTTTCTTTAAAGGGGTATGTAAATATCAGTGTACCAGGTGGGTAAACAACACTAACCTCGTACAAATGGCTTGAAAATTGAAGAAAAGCACCTTATTTTGCTGCTGAAATTGCTTTTGAAGCCCAGCATCGTGGCTTGGGTTGTAGAATGCATGAAATGATTTGTGCACTGGGAATAGAAAATGGGTTGATGATAACCACACTCGACACAGTTCCTATGTTTCTGAGTTCTTTCGATGATCAAAGATATCATTGCTGTATATTACTTTTCTTTGCAGATCCCAAATGCATGTGAATTTCAAGTGACATACACATTATCTGCATGTTTCCAAAATGGACAGACAGCTTTTTAGTTTGTATTTCTCATTTGAGCTACTTAATGTTTCTGGTCCAGTTTCAGTCTGAGTCTTCTTGCAGTAGTTATGTAGCATTTCCATTTAATAAAAACAAGGCAGAGAAGTTCATGTGCTAAAGAAGGAAAAAATATGAAGTTACAGCCTTTGAATCTGTCAAAAGTGTTAGTTGAATAAGTACTGACTACGACAGTGGGAAGATGTGTTAATTGTTGCTAAGCTATAACAGATAATAGAAAAGATTCTTCATTGAAAAAAAAAAACTCCACCCTGGTTCTAGTCATAGAATCATCATGGTTAGAAAGGACCTCTGAGATCATTGAGTCCAACCATACACATGTAAAAAAACCCTACAATCTCGGCTGCTAGAGCATGCTCTGAAGTGCCACATCTACACATTTCTTAAATACCTCCAGGGCTGGTGACTCAGCTGCCTCCCTGGGCAGGCTGTTCCAGTGCCTGACCACTCGTTCAGTAAAGTCATTCTTCCTCATACCTAATCTCAACCTCCCCTGCTGCAATTCAGACCGTTCATAGACACTGGAGATATCAAAGCACCTTGGTGAAACTAAGAACCAACGTCAGAGGGAATCCACACAGGATGATTCCAGTTTAAATTTTAACATTTGTAACTTTTATTAATTCTGAAGGTCTTTTTTCTACAAATATGTTTGGGTTTTTTTTTTCATCATGTTGTTTATCCCACAGTATTCCAGAGTGTTTAGCATAAATATCTACAAAAAATATTAGTAAATGATTTCATAATTGATATAGTAAAATCAGAATTTACAGCATTCTCAGCCAAGGTCTATAATCCTGGCCTTGCTTTTCATTACCTGACAAAAAACCAAATGCAACTACCTGAATTACTGAAGAATTGCCTTGGTGACTAGGAGTGAGAGTTTATATAAAACTGAAGATGTGACTTATGTTCCAAAAATTTCTCTGTCCTAGCATCCAAGAATGTACTAAGGCAAAGTATCAACCTGCAATCAGTCTTCCTAGATAATTTTCTAATAATTTTTTAGGCCCAATTCACCTGTGTCAGTAAAATTATTGAGGATCCTTCTTTGGCATGGCAAATGGGAACAGCAGCAATGTGCAAAATACATTTCCCGAAATATCCAGTCATTTTGGCTTTATTTTTACTATAGAGACGGAGCAACTTTTACAAGTCCTGGGCTTACTCAGCTTCAGTTGCATTTATTGATGCTCAAACCCTCTGAGGACCAGGCTGCAAGTGTCAACACGGGTACCAAAACCCAGCCCAACTCCTGGATAGTTCCGGACTATGGACCTCAATGGTGTGATTGCAATCATATTATAAGTAATAGAAGCTGGAAGGAGAAACAGGATGTGCATTTCTTCTTCTTGCCTGCTATGTCATGTTGAAATAAACAGATGAAAATTATAATCGGCCATTTGGAAAGATGAAGTGTGAGTAAAGAATAAGAGCCATAATCCATTTTTAGCATATGCTTAAGAAGGTGCCTTAGAGTTCTATTGTATATCAACATTTCCAGTGTCCTCTTTCAAAATCCTTAAATCAGCTCAGCTCAGAGTGCCTTTGGGGCATAAGACAGAATTGCTCACAGGAAAGTATTTGAAGCCTTTCTGAAAACAGATTTATTTTTCACAAGGGGAAATAAACCCAGGAACAGAGGGATATCATCTACCTCCCAAAGAAAAACAACACTGGAGGGAGAAAAAAGCTGCAAATGCTGTAAAACCAAGCTCCAAGCATTTCTGGTAAATTTGTTCTCACTGAGAAGGGAAAAGAAACCATGGAGGGGATGAGGGGAGTGTCTGAGGACATACTCAGCCTACAGATCTCTGAAAAAATCAGTATCAGCCTCCCAGAGAAGCATCCCTACCAGCAGCAGCAGATTACCCAGTCATTTTACCACTGGTCCACCCAACAACTCCTTCAGCAGGGCAAATTTACAGAGGAGATCCAACAGACAGCATATCCCACATGTTTAAAGTAAGATTTAAAAGCAGCTTGAAACATTGATAACATTTCAAGTCACAAAAGGCCACACAAACACCCCAGAGATACAAACTGCCTTGTTGGGAACATGCCACGTGTTTATCAGCCATTCTCATGTCCTTGCAGCTTCTGACTCGATGTGCTCAGCAGCACTTGGAACTTCCAAAAGCTTGCAGTTAGTTTAGAGAAACAGTGATACTGAATTTCTGCTCTCTACAGTCAGTATCTAAAAGGCATTTGCTTCCTGCTGCTGTTCTGGTTTTGGTTGGTTGGTTGGGTTTGGTTCTTCTTTTTTTTTCCTGTTGCTCTTTATACTTTGCATTAGATGGGTTAAAAATGCTCCAAGAAGTTACAGTGTCATGAATGCACTGCTCGGGAAAACTGTGGGAACAACTCCCTTGTTTCGGGGTTAACAGACAGGGGAGTTGCCATAAGTTGGGTCCCCCCACTCCATCTAGAATATAAGGACGTGGAATTTCTTTCATTTAAGAATCAGAGACAAGCATATTTCAACGAGGGACAGCACAGCTCTGTTTTGTTATGATAAAACTATGTGATACACTTAAAGAAACTACTTAATCCTCAAAACCCTTCTGTTAATAGAAGTCTCAGTTCTCATCTATATTTTGCACTGATGCTGATTTAAGACAAGACCAGAAATAACTAAATTCAATGAAAAGAGTCATATTAGCATCTGGAAACAGGGAAGTGAATTACCCTTGACTTTAGGAGCCATGAGGAAATACCTGAGAAAAACTCATTATTGTTGAAAAAGAAATAGTTTGTGTTTTTTTCAGAAGAAGTGTCTATGTGAATTAGGTAGTGGGGGTGTTGGGTCTATTAAAAACTGTTAAAAACTGAGATGTTTTTGAACATTCCCAGCTTTTACAAACATGTTAAAGGAATAATTTTCAAAGGAGCTTGTGGATTTTACAGAGATGTGTTCAGTTATTGGTAGATTTAGATTTACTCACAAGTCGTTGAGAGTTCAATGTGATTACTCTGAAGTATAAAAAGTAAGCAAGTACACACACATTTATCGGCTCAAGGCTTAAAAGAACCCAGGACTCGGAGGTAGGCAGAATATGAATATTTTCAAGGTGACTTCTTCATGTTAGAAGCCTTCTTTGAAGGCAGCACGATGTTGCATAAAGCATTCTATTGGAGTGGCTATGGAAAACATGTTATTTTCTCCAGCAGGGACTGAAAATAAATATAATGTAATTATTCATTTTCCATTTAAAGCATCTTTAAGCATAGGAGGAGCTGCATCGTGCCAAGCTTTACAAACATACTCAACCTCCAATCTACCCAGCTCCCACTATTTCAGGTCTCAGTCATTATCCTAGTCCAGAGAAGTCCCTGATTTCACCATACCGTAAGAAGGCAACTGAAATCCGTGTCCAGCTTTTGCAAAACCAATTAAAAAAGGATGTCCACTGGCAAAAATCCATCTTAAAATGTCTACCTTGGGAAGATAGAACTCATTTGCTGTTTACTGAAACCTCAAAACATCACATGACCTTGCATCTACTTCCACAACAGGGGAAAAAAAAAAAAAAAAGGAATTGGGAATTGTATTTGACAGGCACTGCTAATAACGAAAATGTTTTTAAATGTAAGCTCTAGCTGTGTACCAATCACTGCCTAATCAGGGTTATGCTTTTCAAATTATATTGTGTCTTCTTTCACCTCCTGCCTATTATGTGAAATAAAAAGAGAAGTGCTTAGGCAAATCCTTGATCTGTTCACATATATTTTTAATATTAATATGTCAGAGCAGTGGCAATAATGATATTAGGCAAATGACGGAATTCTCCCCCCAGCTGGACATGTTAATTGAGAAGCCAAATTTTAGAGGCAAAGTTCACGTCTGTGCAGATGGCAGGACAATGCCGGATGGCAGGCCTAGGTCAGTGTCAATCCCAAACCGTACTTTAATGGCTCACTTCTCTGCTTTTTCAACATCAGCTGGTCCCTGTGGGGTGTATAAGTTGGGGAAGTCTGTCTCTGCATTTTTTTCTGCCCTTGACTCTGGTGCACTGATTTCATGCAGAGAAGATGCCCCTGTGTGTGATGATAAAAAAAAAAAAAACGAGGAGTTTGTGCTTAGAAGCTCAAATGAAAGAGATGGTTCCAATGTTGCCTTTAGAGCTGATGTAGCTGCGTTAAAACCAACACCATCTTCTCGCTTCATCCAAAGTTTGTTAACATCAAGGGGAATGTATTCCCCATTAAAATACAGTCATCTGATATTTCCTTCTTTTAATAACATTTTGTTGGAGGGCGGTGGTAGGGTGGTGTTATTGTCTTCATTTGTATTTATACTGAGGCCACTTAGTATTTTGGCCAGGCTGGTCAGATTTTAAGATGCTTTATTGTGCTGCAAGCATACAAAGGTATTTTGCCCTTTGTCAAAAGGCCCAGAACATTGTTCATATTTATATAAGTGTTATATGATATTATCTCCTTTCATGTGATCTGTGAATCAAAACCTGAATGTGTAGACCTATATATTTAGAGAGATCTATAGCTATACAGCACAACAAAAAGAGTTTAATAGTTTCAGTTTCCTAAGTGATATGATTATTTATTATCTCTAATTAAAATGCAGAGCTTGGCTTTCTGCATGAGACTAGATGAAAAGCCTTTTTAATGAAAAGAGCAACTATGAGCTCTAAATTTCTTTATGGAAGAGATAACTTATGTAATCACTGGTAACCTTTTTCAAGAATATTATCTCACTATTTATAAAACAATACCTTCTTTACTTTAGAAATTCCCATTTGCATATGAAAAAGAGCTTTATTTATTGATGCCTTTGACTGATGTGCATTCCTTTTTCAGGAATACCCTCTTTTTCCAGTCTTACATATTATATGCTAGAGCACCTACTTCCCTTTTGACATTACCTGCAGTCGTATTTTAAAGCAATTCTCCCACTGAATTATCAATAAACACACAATTAGATAGTTCTTCGAGTAAAAACATGTTACATTTCCTTGTTTTATAATGTTATATTTAAAATGTTTTCCTCTCTTACAGTTAAAAGAATGCCACCTTTACCCATTAGGAATGGGTATGAACAAAGGCGGAAAAAAAATTATTTTAATTTCTTTTTGTAAGAAAACCTTTCTTTAACACATCCCCCAACAAACACACAAATTTTTTGGTTTTTTTTTTTTGTTTTTTTTTTTTTTTTTTATAAAAAAGTAGTATTTAACTACTTTATGCATTAGGAGGATGTCATCAACAAAAAGTTTTTACTGAAAGTACATGCCAGTAAAACTTGCCCACATCTACATTAAAAATGAGTAATGAACTCATACATTAAAATGGCTTCTTTAGTTTTTATATTGATAAATTGTCTCTTTTATTTCTAAACAAAGAGGCATTTCTGTCATTTATGGAAAAATATTGCAATAATATTTTTCTCGTATTTGTACAACTTTCAACATACCTAGGATCCAAGTCTGACCAATCTTAAACACTGCTAACATAATTTTCTGCAAAACATATATCAAAAACAGTTTTATGTTACTAAAATTCAAATATGCAGTATATCATAGTACAGACTGATGTGTAGACAAATATCTTATGGGTATTGCACCGCAATATAAGGCTTGAATCCAAGCTCACTGTAGTCAAAGGAAAAGCTTCCACCGATTCTAATGGGCTTCCAGTCAAACTCTCCACTATGTGTAACTTTGCATGAAATGGATAAATTCATCATCTGTGGAAGTGCCTGGTATGACTGAGGGCAGCGAATGAGTTCAATGACGCTGCATTTGGGTACATCTGGGCACAATTTGACCTTGGGCTTGTGTTTCACTAATTAATGGCCGTGTAAAGGGAGAGCGTTCAAATAAACATAATTTTAAAATGCATTTACAGCCCCTGCTATGTAACTTTTTACTGCATATTGATTCTCTTTTCACTTACCTCCCCTCTCAAACCAATGCTTCACCATAAGTAATTCCATCTCTTTCCTCCAGAAAAGAAGCTACCAGTTTTGTGCATATTTTATGAAACAAACTCCTAGTTACCTGACTAACATCTTTCTGGACCTCCTGTAAAGCTTCTGTAGGCCTCTCTTGGCATAAATAGCTATATATAAGCAAAGTACCTATGTTTTTAAGTATTTGTGCATGTACTACATGGCATTATCTAGCCAATTGTACCAGGTTTAATCTTACAACTAATCTAGTCAGGGAATGGAAAATAATAATCTATGTAAATCAGTTTAAACTTGGACAGTCAATCTGAATAACACTGTACACAGGAAACAGTACGTATTGATCAAACAAACAATTAATACTGTTTTACAGGCAGCAGATGGGTTTATATTAAGTTGCCTTTAATTTCATTCACAATATTGTTAGCTAGATTTTATTCTGCTAATGAAAATATAATCATATGTCTACAGGAAGGACAACCAATATCCTGGAAAACAGATCAAAAGAGCACAGGGTAATGCAGAGAGTCGTTCAAGCGAACAGAAAATAAATGCAGTTACCATCTAATTCTGAAAGTACTATTTAGATCAGTGATATTTTAACTTCTTCAGATGGCTAAAAATACATGTAAGTGGATATTCAAAATTAATAGGGGGGGAATTTTTCAGTAGTCATTCTGCATACGTGGGGAAACACAGCCCTCATACAACATCCTGGCAGTCAATAAAAACCCTCTAACTCTAGTGGGCTTTAGATGGGTACTAAAACTACTTGACTTTCAAAATGGGTAACACGTAAGTGATTCATGTATTTGGAGTTATACATCTTTCAAAGGCTTTTATGAGACACCATCCACTAACTCCAAGCAGCCGTGCTTCAATTGCTCTTAATATTATAAACAAATCTCATCCAATTTATCTCATTTACCTCTCCTATTAGCACTAAAGGTTAAATCCACCCCCTACAACAATAAACTACCTTCATAATTCCCTTTAAAGACGAGAAGTGAAAGATGGACTCTGCGCAGGACCATTACGCTTACATTTGCCAATGCCTGGCTCAGCCACGCTGGGCACCTCCATGGACAGGCATGAAACTCGCGCACACACACGTTGTGAGCTGGCAGAGAAAGTCGGCTTCGAGTAGGCACGTGTTCATAATTGTGTTCACTTAAACTGAAAGATCTCTATTTAGTAAATTACGCTGGTCTGTTACGGGTCTGCTATTATTGTATAATAATTCATATTCCACTACTTCTTGTGAGTAAAGTCTTTTAAAAAAAATGCACGGTCAATTTAGTTGGGAAGAATCCATATGTTAGAGCTGCTCAGGTTTGAGGTAGTCTCAGGTGATGCAGATTTATAAAAATGCACCACAAGAGCTGAAAAAGGAACAGCCAATCCAAGGAAATCAGGGGAAATCCAGACTATTCTTTCCATTTATAATTCAGATAACATTATGCAGGCTTAATACTTGACATCATCAGGTATTTTTCAGCCTTTTTTTTTCTGTTCCCGTTACTCTTAGCAACTGTGTTGAACACTTATGCAGTTTCTGCATTATTACCAACGGGAAATCCCTGGCATCAAAGGATTAATTTTGGTCTTTGTCTTGCTTTAGTAATAGGAAATAAATTTTACCTAGTCATTGTCCTAGTCAAGTCAAATAAAGAAACTATATCTGCTGACGAGCCATTATTATCACAGTCAAATAGATTAACATTGATTTACGGTAGGTAAGAGCTGTTGAAGGGTCTGTTCTGTATGTGCTCTGTAGCAGCATGATTATTTACTGTAAACCTACCCTCTGATTTTCTCCTTAGGCTAGTATTGTTATTATTAAAGCTAATTCACATGAAATTATGGTAGCTCCCCTGGTCTACAGTCCTTGGTCAGAGACCTAAGCAGGTGTTTGCTTAATAATTTGGTCAAAGATCAGTGAGTTAAAGGTTAGGCCATAGAGGGGAAGAATGGAGAGGTCAGAGCACTTGCAGGAGGGGTCTGAGACTTGATCTTCCTGAGTCTGGAACAGTCGAACCTCAAGGTCACCCATTAGTGATCTTGCTTTAACGGACTGTGAGATGTCGACCATAAATTCACTGTGCCGGCACCTTTAACCCTATTAATACTTCGACTACTGGAAATAAAAGCAAGGACCCAGAAGGAACCAGCCCATGGAGAATTATTCACAAAATGTCTATGAGATTAAATTTATCTAATAAAGATTACAACTCTCAATGCAGCTCTCCAAGGAAAAAAAGAACTTTTTTTCATTCTACCCTCTAATAGGGATTCATTTCATTCCATGTCAAGATAGTAGATAAATAAAGACCCTTCAGACACAATATGCACCTACTTCTGATAGTGTCTAAATACATATAAATATATATTTTACAATATAAATTTTCTAAGATAATAGAATTAGAAATTAACGCAAGTAGAAACAAAACTGAACCATCCCCTGTTCCCAAAAACTGCACCTATCTGTGTCTGTGTAGTCAAAATTTTATAATGATCACCCATAATGAGTAGTCATCTACCTATCAGAAGCTGCCATGCTTTCTCCTTTGAGTCAATAACTACGTTTTGACAGTCAAGTATTTTCCCATGTAGCAGGATGGGATCACATAACTGTAACTGCCAATTGGGAAAAACAACTCTGTTTACTTAAGAGTTTCACCTTGGAAAGTGCTTCTTTTCTTCCACTCTCCACCACCACTTGCTTAATCAATCCTGAGTTGTAGGGATTTAAACAGTCTTAGAATCCTAGAACAAAACAATTCAGCCTAGTTCAGAGTTTCAAATAATTTCAGATGAAAAATACATGAAGCTGCTAAGTACCACCATACACCACAACAACTTTTTGGGGCATCCCACATCTCCAGACCCTGGAGATGTTTTGCTGTGTCCAGGGTCTTCTAGACTCCATGTGACCAGAATTAATTTCTATTATTAATAGAAATTGTGCTACAGACTTATGTAGCACTCTTCAGAATAGATAAAGGTCCTAGTTTGTCTAGAAGAGACTGCAATCTGGATCAGAGCTAGAACAGTAGGTAGTGACTGTTCATATAGAGGAGATATAAAGGAATAGCTGATGGAGGTATTTCTCAGCCATTTGAGAAATCAGGGTATTTGGCCAATACGAGAATAACATCACAGGCGTGGTTAGGAAAATGTTTACTGCTATTATGATGAGGTTGTCCATGGACAACGAGACAAAGACAATGAACTCCTACCCCAGAGAGTTCCCAGGGACTCCTGGCAGCAGCTCCTTCCATTGCAGGCTGAGGACGTAAGAACCTACAGGCATCAAAGTATCATGAGAAGGAGCAGAAGGGTAGGAAGGGCGAGGCAAAAAGGAACCATCCACTTGAGATAAATGAAGACATCACGGCAGAGTAAAAAGAGATAACAACAGACAGTTAGGTGCAGAGTGCTAATTGGGAGTCTGAACTGAATCAGTGGCCCCAGCCCAGCATTAATGAAATATTCATAGACGGCCACACAACAGTGTCAGTAAAGGACAGGTTGCTTTGCCTTCTAGTGAGGAGAATTGTACTATACCACTGTCCCCTTGTTTTCTCTACCCTAACAACGCCGAGACTGTAGGAAAGAATGGCATGTAATTGCTGTAAAGTGTGTTTTCTCCATGAGCACTTCATACTGGTTACCTTGGCTATCCAGGAATTAAAAAATTAATTACATCATCCATAAAGGCCAACCACATAGGAAACAGAGACATCCTGAAACGTCACAGATACCTACCTTTAACTTCTAGTCATCTTTTCTTGACTTTTAGCAGATTTTAGTTTCCACATCTTCCTATCTTACGAAATCTCTGCAAAGGTCTGAGCAGAAAGAGTTTTTCTTACGTGGGCAGGAGGGAGTTCAGTGTTTCAGTGGAAAATTAGCTCTTTCATTGATAGAAATTCATAGGTATTTCAAACCAAGAAACCAACCCTGACAGGGGTTGTCATCCCTTCTATGGGATAAAGCACCCACAATTCCCACAAAGATCAAGAAGTTCTGGGCTCCATCCAGAGCCCCTCAGGACTGGGCCCTTCATCTAGAACACTTGGCTTCAATTGATATCACTTGAACTCACATTTTTCAGAAGAGCTTAAATCTTTCCATAAACGGTTTGCTCAATTGCATTGCATACCGTGCACGCTGCTGAGTGCACCTGTTTGTTTTGATAGCAAGCACAATAGGATATTTTGTGGGTTGAAATCATCCATTGTAACAAAACAGTCTTTTTTTAATTAAAAACAATTCTGGAAATGAAGACACAATAAGAATATGTACCAAAAAAAAATCCTTCTAGAACGATTGAAAAGTAAAATGTGTCAAAATATTTTTAGAACCTCGCGAGTATTTTGGTGACACAAAGTCAGTTTTCAGAGAGGAGTTCTGTTCTTAATGGGCATGAGCTTCTGTCTTTTAAATGTTCTCTAAAAGATATTCTAAGTAAGTCATTAAAGTATTCAGTTTTAAAAATAAAGATAAAATAATTATTAAAGGGAACTGTGTACTTACTGTGTTCCGTGCTCTGCTTGCTAATTAGGAAGGAAATGCACTTAAAAAAAAATATCTGATCAGGAAATAAGATTTCCAGTCTACTTAATCAGTATGGGTTGGAATCCATTCACAGAAAGCCATACCACGTAATACTTCTGCGTGTTGAGCTTTCATTAATTGCGAGAGAAATAACATACACAAAGCCTAAGCTGTGAAGCAGACTGACCATGTTCATTTTAACATAAAGTCTTGTACTCTGGGGGTTGTGTTTGTAACTGCCTGCAAGTAAATAGTGTCTTTAACCCCCAGTCTTGCAGAGAACTCTACAATATACGAGGCCAAAATACAAAATACTGGAAGCTAATCATAATCATGAATCATTTTCTAGGAATAGTTTACTACATTTTGCAAGACTACATTTAAACATGAAATAATGTGAGAAACAGAGGAAATTGTGGCAACGGTCATCTCATGCTATTCAGTAGGGCAGTCATTTGGACATGGTTGTGTACAGCAAGCTCTTGAAATGGGAAACACCTTTGCAGGCATGGAGTTCTAAGAAAACATTATCATTTCCCCTCTAGATTTCAGGCTAGACAAGCACAGTGATCTCAGAAATCTTTGAAATGACAATTTGAAATTCTCATAATGGTCACCACAGAGGTAAAATTAATCCAAGTTCAGAAAAGGAGAGCTGAAGATCTTTAACGGCGCTGGACAACCACAGAGAGAAATTTCAGTGCCAGCTCAGTGTCAGTCGTTAGGTGGATTCCCAGCTCTGTAGGACAGAACTGTGGGCACAGCGTAACCTCTTGCTGCATAAGAGAGGGTGGATTAGACATAAATCAGGATAGATGTTGTCCTATGGATTTGTTGCTTTCTTTAGAGTAGAGGAGGCCGGTGCTGTCTTCCAGAAAATCAGTTCACTGCCCAGCACAAAAGCTTTGCCCTTTTGCCCTCTTTGCATGCAGAGAGAGGGGATGCTAACATGGTAAAATTCACTCCTGGGCAAGAGGCCAAAACATGGCCTATGTACTATTAAGCCTTCAAAATAGGGTTTAAGTGGGACTTAAGTGGTGCGTGAGCCTTTTGTTGGCTTTCTGCCCAGAAGTGAACTTTACCCACAGAGAATATTACATGTTGTCCATGCATTGTCTACCATATATGGGTGCAATGTAATTCCCCTCTGTCACCCTGACAAAACGCCCAGCGTTGCTTAAACGGAGTTGCTCTAAATGGTCCAGAGTAAATTATGCTGGCTGCACGTAAGGCATCCAAGCAGAGTGCTACTAACACAGGAAGAAAATATACCTTTATGGTGAGGGAAATTTAATTTTCTCAGGAGTGCCACACCAACACGGTAAACAGTATGGGCCCTTAGTATAGAAAGATGTGGTTTCTGGCATTTAGTTCTCCAAAACACCATATAATGTTTCTGCAGGTCTTTACTTTGTACTTAAAAACTAAGAAAAATCTCATACTATTATGCTTGTGTAGCGTTCTTCATATTAAAATGTAGCTTGAAGTATTCCCACATTCTTCAGTGTGCCTAATTTTATGCACATGAGTTGCCTTTCAAATTCAATATAATTGCACAGGCAGTAGAAATAAATTAAAACATAGAGTATGTCTCTCAAGGAGCAAGGTCCAAAGTTGTACTTGCATTCCTGAAGTAAAAGCTTTTCCCTTTTTAAATTTTATTTCTTTTTGTATGGTTTGTTGTTTTTTGTTTTTTTTTTTTTTTCGCTTTGGCACCAGGGCTGTCTCTTTCCTGATTGACTCATTTTCCTTTGAGAGTTGTTTAGATAGGTTACTAAGAAGGTTAGAAAAGACAAGAAACAAAGGTTTAATGACTTGCAAAAATATGCACAATACAAGAGAAATACACACATCCTGGACATTTCCCAGCCTGATACAGACTTAGCTGGAAAAAGGATGATGGGGAGGGAAACAGAATCGGGAACAGAAACATCAGATGTCCTGGAAGGAATAATAAATCATAACTTGCTATTGTAAATTCTACTGGCAGCTCTTAAAAGTGACCACAAGTAGTCTCTCTGATATATAGTGAAGGGATCCAGAACTGCTGACAGGTTTGTGTATACCAAACTGATTAACACTTTATATTACATAGACAATTATTGAGGACTTTGAATAGGAGTTCCTACATTGCTCTTACTTCGAAGCAAGCAGCTGTATTTTTTTTTCTGATGATACTTTCTGTAAACGGCATGTGGAACCTGATGATTATCATTCATTTTTATTTAGTTAGCAGATGGCTTCCAGCAGCAATTCCTTAAAAGTTTCCTCATTTATGAAATATGAAGTGGCTGACCTAAGTTAAACCAATTAGTAACTTTCCTTTATCATTTTTCCAGGTGCTTTCTTCATTAGGAGATATCAATCAACTGCAGGGCAGTAAACATGCTAGCTCTGGTATTTGTGGAATGCTCAGATCATCAATTGAAGTACACGCAGTTCAAATCTGAAATATTAGCAGTTCAAAAATCCATTAAGATCAGTATCAGATGAGTTGTTATAATACCTATATTATATTGAAACGTGTTGCACAGAATCAGCATGTGACACTTTGGAACTGAAAGAAAAATATTTCCTGTTACTACAATGTTCACACAAAACCTTTAGATTGCATTCAGTGGGCAAGATAAAATGGTTTTCACCTGGAAAATGTTCCCTTTTAGCAATACCATCTTCATTAAAAATGCTCAGATTACTTTCTTCAGCTGTGCTCTATTTCCAGATACAGAAGGTAGAGAAAATGCTTGAGGAGGAAAGTATTCTTATGCAATACAACTGAAAAGTGATTCACCTATTTGTTAAAAACAGAAAAACATTTTACCTTATTTCTCAGGATCTTTCAGGAAGATACCAGTTTTCGTTTCAAAATAAATAAAGCCACATTATTTGAACTAATGTACATGACTCAGACTTTTACCCACTCTAAATTAGTAACAAGAGATGTGATTCCATCTGTATTTCTGCATAGCCCTCTCACATACCTTTACAGTCTGAACATTTCAACTGTCTTTCCAATTACACTGGACAGGAATGCAGTTGCTAGATTTTATATCAAGTAGGAAAGAAAATAATCTGCGTATTTTCTGAACTGAAGAGTATTAGAGAAAACCAACATCCTGATTCTGTAAATCCACACCATCAGGTAAAGTTTCAACTCCTAGGAGTAGGATGCTGGCAGGATCTGGCCCACCATTCACCAGAAATGATGTCATAAATTTGTGTTTTGGAAAAAGGCAGGTTAAAATGATAAATGTCAAATATTAGTAGTTCTTTTTAAAAAGGCATCTCCCCTGACACTTCACCCTCATCCCTTGCTCTCCCCTCCACAGATGGCAATGAGGTGCACAGTAAAAGAAATTAAGATGATAGTGTGTTGACAGGAGCAAGGACACTCCAGTTTTCATCCCTGCAGACAACAGAAATGACATCACGTCTCCTCAAACTGACACATTAATAAATTTAGTATCACCTGAACTTTTCTGGAAAAAAAGAACCTTTTACACCAGCAAGTTATCTGGTGTCAGTAATAATAGGATTCTGTATCATATTCTGCTCCAAATATGATGGCAGAATTACCTTTTGGGCCCTAACAAGTTGACAGGGGTTCATTTTGCTTCCTCTTTTAATGACATCTTCTTTGCAGGTGAACTGCAGATGTAATGACTTCCTCTTTTGCTTCTGAATACTCCCGAAATGTCATCATGACCCAAGACATCTCAATCTGGCTTAATGCAAACGGGAAGCAAAGGGTTTTTAAAGGTGAAACTGATCTTGCTAATGAAGAAGTATCACTCTTCATCTGGACAGGGAGCACAAAGCTTGTTAGATCGAGCTAGGTGAATGTCACAGGTTAGAGTTCAGGCATAACACAGAATTGTGACTAAAGATGTTATCTCCTATTTGTGTAGAAATACATGATCACAACAAAGTAATATAAGTCTAAATCTTAAGTATTTTGGGATCACCCAGCAAGATATGAAATAAACCTCTGCTGGTCACGTCAGCATTTTGAGGACCTTAATCAAGAAAAGTTCAAACATTTTGAAAATGTAGACAATAAACATGTTAAGAATATGGGTTTGCTTTTTTTTTTAAAAAAAAAAAGGAATCAACAGCAAAGGGAAGATATTGGATGCTCATGTAGCCCATTCAGTGCTCCAAACTGGAGAATTGATACAAAAGTCTTTGATTTGTATGTTTATCTACAGCATTTCAGACGGTAAAAATACTTTGTATTTACCACTACACTGGATTACTCCCCAAGTATAAACATATATATTTTTAATGCACAAGAGAGCCAATTAGGGGGCTCAAGTAATGTGAGGGCTGTTTTTCAGTGCAAGTGGAAAGCAGCTTGCCCTTCAGGCATACAGAAAGTTCCCTGAAGCCACTGGAAGCTTCTGGGGCTGGAGGTGGGAAATCCCTCTCCCCCACCCCAAGCCTCCATACACAAGTACCAAACACATCCAGGGCCCCCCTTGCTGAGAGAGAGCAGGGCTGCCTCTACTGCCAGCTCATCATAACATTTCTGGGAGATGGCAGTCCTCTTGCTGAGAAGCCCGAGGAGCTGTGGAAAGCGTTGCCTTTTCAAAGCCTTTGCTGACCGCACAGAAACGGCACCGGTAAAAAATTTGGCTGGCCTCTTTACAGATGCTTTTTTACATGTTTAATTCATTTAATAACGTTTTGTTTACAGTCCAGGTCCTGGTGATACTCTTCTATTTAAAGCAGCCCACCCTTTGCAGGGTCGCAGCCTGTCTCAGATGGACACGTTGTGTGAATGGGCCCAGATTGAAGCTAATGCAGAAATTGTTCAATGATTCACCAAGAGAAAATAAAAAACCAAAAGCCTACTGGATTCAAATGCTTATCTGATTCAGGGAACATTTTAAAAACACCACATGAATATTGTAAGTGCCAAAACTAAAATGGAGATTTGAAAATAAAGGCTCAGATTTTCAATTTGCACCATTCATGCAGCATTCCCCCTTCCTGTCTGCTTGAAAAAACTATTATTTTCATATGAAGGTATATTAGAGACGGTCTGATCTAAGTTTTTGATCAGTTTTTTTCACAGCAAAAGCAGAAAGTATTTGCAAT
The DNA here is from genome assembly GCA_013400055.1 of Nycticryphes semicollaris. Taxonomy (NCBI): domain Eukaryota; kingdom Metazoa; phylum Chordata; class Aves; order Charadriiformes; family Rostratulidae; genus Nycticryphes; species Nycticryphes semicollaris. Next base: position 277,738 of record VXBJ01002543.1, on the reverse strand, counting down.
ACGTGTTGCAAACGCTGACGTATCAGAGTTTTTCCTTATTTACTCTTGCTTTCCCAAAGGCGCTTCGTGGAATCTACTAATATGGAATATAAAATCAAATAGGAAGGGACCCAAAACGAAGATTAATTGTTTTAAAAAACATTATCTACGACTAAATATGATAACTCCTGTCCCTGACTGAAATCCATTAAGATCCTTCGAAAAGAAGTCACTATCTAAATTAAAAGCTACATCATACTAAATTTTATCCAAAACAACAAAGTCACTATTTACATTAAAAATAGAAAATTCACTGTGTATAAAATCTTAATACTAAAGGACTCGGATGAACAAAATGGAACAACTGGAAGTTATACTCCACAGCAGCGGGTCAACTTTGCAAAAACTATTCAGCAGAGTTCCCTAGAGGTCACCACCAAAAAATGACAGAAGCGGAAGAACAGTGGGTTCAAGAATCAAAACTCAATTATGGAGCCCAGAAATCTGCTGGGCGGCTTCTCTACACCATCTAGATAAGAAATGGCTTAAAATATATCAGAACCACATAGAAGCACTGCAGTTCCTTATTACACAACCGGAGACAAAGAACAGCTTTTACGCAACAATGAAAACTTTCAGGCCATACCTCACGCAGTGGATTGATGCTGCGATTGTTTCCTGGAGAACAGCCTTTATTCATTCTCCATCAATGAATGCTACAGAATGGATGGTAAACTTGCATGTCGGACTGTAAAGTTGCTGTTCAAGTTGCTTTATGAAAAAACTAACAGTGGTTGATTATCTAATAGCCAATACAACGCAGAAAATGCAGCATGTCTGAGGCAGAGAAATTGGCTAATGAGTTTAATCCACTTACCTTGAAAGAAAAAGTAAAGTATTTGCAAATAAGTTTAAATGAATTTTCAATTAAAAAATTTATGAGTCACGGCCTTTGTGTTATTTTAGGAAAAACAAGCAATTACACTTAGTTCTAACAGGTGGAATAATGACTTTTTCACCTGTCAACTGACAGCTTAAAATTCCCACACATGTAGACCATTTCTGTTTCATCTTTTCTTTGAATTTCAGCTGCTTTGCTTTTCAATGCCTGTGCTTTGCTGGTGTCTCCTTTGTGTCTGAAACTCTCACACTGAGTTCCGCCTCTTTGGTGCTGGGCTTTCTTTTCACAGTGACATTTCAACATAAACAGTCAATATTCATTACCTCAAAGGAGACTTCCCTCCTATTGCTGACCAATTAAATACCAGCTGAGTTAGGCAGACAAAGGTAAAGAAGCTGTAACACAGGACTGGCTTGGAGTATATTTCTTCTTCCCTTAACAGAAAAAAAAACTGTATTCAAAACAAAGAATTGACAATATTGGGAAAATCCAAAGCAGAACAAAACCAGTTTCTTCAGGAGTTATGTTCCTCCTTTTTATCTCACACGGTCCTTTCCTAGTGTTATTTAGCCTGTAGACAGGAATAGAAAAGATGCATATGTATCATGGGGACAAAGACAGATCACAGGTATTCCGCTACAACCCCGACTTTGATGAAATAACAAGGAGGTAACAAAAAAAATAACATCTTATGTTTGATGCCAAGAGAAAGGGCTTTTCCCTTTTCATTTCTGAGATGCGAATAAGATTCAGATGTGGCTCGAATGTTATTGTATTACATACAGTTCAGCAAAGACTGCTTCGTTTTGTATTACGTAAGGGTCAGCTCTGAGAAGGAAAATGCCCACCTAAATAGATCATGGGCAGGGGTGAAGAGGTACATTAAACTTATGGCTGATGAGAACAGCCTGCTGACAGACCGCCTGGAGGCTGATAAACCTCCTTCTCTTCTACGGAGTGGGAGGGGATGGGCATCAGTATCATTCACTGTCTCCAAAACGTAGGCACAGCCTTCAGGGGAAGGCACAGTTCTACCCATGGCAATGCGATTCAAGCGTTCACGTAGTCTCACTGGCAAAGTGCAGGAGCACTGAATCATAAAAATACCTTGCTGAAAAGGACTCAGAGAGATCATCTATACTGCATGCCTGCCTCAAGGCAGGATCAGATACCTGAACTTTTCCTGACACGTGTTTGTCCGACCTCTTGTTGAAAACCTCCAGCATCAGAGACTCTGTACCTCCCTTGGCAATCCATGCCAAGGCTTAACTGTGCCGACAAGTTATTAAGGTCTTCTTACTGTCTAAACTAGATGCTTTTTTGCTATGAATTCAGCCTGCATAAACTCAAATTTGCACATACCCTAGAATCCAGAGAGAAGACCATTGGCCTAAATAGTTTTGGCCCAAATGTTTTTCAAAGACTTTAAGCGTATGCAATAGGTGTTGGGTGATGAGTACGTTCAGAGGACAATTTAAAAAAACCCAAGGCAGTAATGTTTTACAATCGGAAACAAGGCAGAAGCCTAATTATTTGTCTTAAGAAATGCATTAGTAGAATAACGTAGCAAAGAGAATTCAAAAGTTTGAAATATGACAGTACAAAGATCAGCAGCAAATGTGATGCTAACAAAACCAAGCCTGAAATCAAAGGACTTAATGATGTCTCAGTACAAGATCCAGCTGAATTGTCACAGTCTGAAATAGCACGTTCAACGATATGAAATAGTTCTTGCATTTCTACATGAAGGTGCAAGTATTTTTTGTTCCCTTTTGTGAAACAGAGGTTTCTATAGCACAAAAGGGCCCAATCCCACAGCCTAACCTCAGTGGGAGGTTTGCTTAACCAAGAAATGCAATGTCAGGCTTTCTCAGAGGGTAAAAACAATACAAAGAATTGGTGTGGATGGTTTATGTAAAGGTAACAGCTTGAATATCTGAAAGCATCCAAATGATTTTTACTTAAATGGATGTGACATTGCCAAGAAAGAAACTTTATCCTCATGAGAGATCTTTATTAGCCTGGGTACTTAACCCTAAAGATGAGGAGAATTTAATAATCACAGGGTTGTTTTCTCCCTCTTTCTTTCATTTGTGCAACCAGCAGCTAGAGGGCACAAAAGAATGCTTTTACCTTATGATCTATCATATAAAAGAGCTCTACAGACTGAATAAACAAAAAAGAAATCAGTGCTAATATCATAGTATATTACATATTTTGTTTAGAATCTTAATCTGTATTCTCTTTCACAAGAAGCAGTAGCAATTCAGAGAGACAATTGCATGACAACGCACGAGACTAATCAAAGACCTTTATCCCACTAAGAATATGTATTTAAACCCCAGAACATAGAAGGTATTTCACACCACATATGCTCTCTATGAATGTGGTCATCATTACTTGCCTTAACTGTTTTGCAAAGCTCTTTGTTTAAAACTAACATAAACACGTATTTAACCTCCTTCATTCTTACATCTTAAATATTAATGCTGTCTGTGATTCTGCATTAATAACAGCTATTATTTTTGCATTAATAAGGAGCTTACAAGAATAAACATGGAAGTCATAGTGCAGTCTTCCTGTCAATTAAAAAGAGAGTCAGTTGTAGTTGCAGAGTGCTTTATCTTATCATTTCACTCAGGACATTCCCAGGTTCATGGATCTGATCTGAACAGCTCCAGTGATAATAAACATGTAAGTACACAGAAAACCATCATGGCAAGAAAGCCACAAAGGAGGTTATCAGTGAGTTGCCAGTTTTGGAATCCTCCACTTTGGAAAGAGCATTATCACCATAAATGAGGTCATTTATGCGGACAGTGTGAGCACAGAGCTTGACATTTTTCCACCAGAAATCCTAATAACCCCAGGAGGGGTCACATCTGTTGCTGTACTATAAAATGGGTTGGACCTTAATAGCAACGTGTGTATATATATACATATAGTTAAAAAGCAAAGCAAAACAAAGACCCCTTCCCTTCACCCCTAATGAACTGCACCAACCCCTTAGGCTGAAATGACTTGGATCCGGGTAGAGTGCCATTTGCCAAATTGTAAATTGCCTACATTTATTTTGGGAGTGCACTAAACAGAGTGCTAATTGCCTTGTTTAGCACTTTCCCTTCTTTCATTTGCACTGGTGTAAAATCTTAGTAAATTAACTCAGGATTTTATTATGTAGGTAGCATTTGAACAACTGAATCAGTGAGAAAGCAGCATCAAAGGACTGATAAAAGAGGAGTTGACTCTACCCAGAATGCCATTTATATGTCCCTTGAATTAAAAAGGATGAAATTAACTTTTAATCCTTTTGCTTTTCATATAGCTGATCTTAACATAACATGTATTACTCAGACATTTTATTTGCATTTACTCATTTTAAAATGTTAATAACTGTGGTTGCAAGCATACTGTATGGGAATGTGCAGTTGCTTGTATTCGTATACATAAGTGTGTAGGATTCCTTAGTAATTTTTTTGAACTGCAGCCAAAGACAGACTTGAGGCTTCTGTTTATTGTCAAAGAGAACACCCTGAAGAGCAATTCCCATCTAACTGTTCAGTGGGCTATGCAAAATTAGCTGGTGGTCTCGCACTTGTCCAGAGCACCAACGGTATCTCATTTTTACATAACGTCCAAAGAGAAATTGGGGGGTGGGGGCGGTGGAAATGATCACTATATTCTCACCTCTGCAAATAATCATCTTTCCTTCAGGGAAATGAGAACTATATCATTTATTCTGGGGACAAAGTCAATGACATTATATACAAACAGGGTGGTGTAGATTGAATTGTTGCACCAGCAAAATTTCCCTTTAACAGCCATAGGCGGAGCATTTAAATGTGGTACCAGTGTTGCTGGTGAACACAACCTCATTACAGGAAAAAGCAAACTGAAGACCACAGAGTCAGCAGTTGGTAGGACTACGTCCTGTTCTGAACACACAGGCTGGACAATGGCTATCTTTAGGTGATGGCTTTCAGCAGTGAGGAAGTATTTGGGCTGTTCTACGGATAGAACTTTCATTTTCACAAGTTCAGAAAAGCCAGAACTTTTGTTTTCAAATGCAGCTAAAAGTGTCATAGGTGTCACAGAAAAGTGACACAGAAATGAGAGACAAAAGCCTGTTAGCTAGCTGCTGTCAATAAAACACTGCGCTTACCAAAATATGATTTGCTCTCTTCTCCTTTCAGTTTACTGTCCTTTCAAATAACGTATTTGCATACATGAGGAGCTCAGTATCATAAGAGATAAATCTTGATTTACTATATCAGAACAAATTTAAGAAACTGTTAAGAAGCAATAAGATATGGGGTTTTTTAGTTTCTGATAGATTATTTTCCCCTTGGTGCTTCTGATTGTAACGGGAACAGGAAACACAAACTAACTTAGTATCAGAAGTCAGCACGTCCTGAATCCTTAGCTTCATACATACCTTTGAGTAAATAACACATTAGATAATTATTTGCAGATACCCAACCTTCTATACCTTAAGGTATCTTCCAAACCAGAAAAAAATGGCTTGCTCTACCAAGCAGCTTTTTTCAGTGATATTTTTTCAGTTCAGTGTCTAGACCAGCACAGTTTGGGAGGGTTCCAGATAAGTATCTTTACTTTTGAATGCTTTTCCCAACTGAACCACCATGTCATTTGATGTAACTCTGTTATTTAACACCTGGCTGCACCACTGCTAAGTGCTGTGTGAATAAAATAAGATATGATTTAGTGTGTGATGGCAACTATTTGCCCACAAAACAAAAGAAAGGTCTTCTAATGGTTCTGTCTGACAAAGGTCCAGAACCTACTCCTTACGTTACGTTACAAAGGTAGAGGAAGCCAGGCCATATGTTTCTGTGACACCACATGCAGACACACTGCTGGGGATGCTACAAGAGTTAGTGAGTAGGAAAGAAGAAGGTTATAGATTTATTTTTATCTGTACAAGGGTATCATGGTTAATTAGGATGCAATATCCCTGTTAATACTATTTCTTCTACATTACAGGTAATGCATAAGACACATCCAAGCACTAGAACTCCATGATGTTCACTGCTGACAACATACGTAATGAAGATTTAGACTCCGTATCTGGGGTTTTTTCATTGTAAACTGAAAGTGTTGAATTTAAAGTACTGAAGAACAGAGAAAATGGGCACTGGGACAGGAGGGAAAGCAGCCACAGACCATGTAGAGCCCAATGGATATAAGAACACTCTTTCCTCAAGTTGCTGCATAAATCTGGCAAAGATTAAGTCAGTTGTGTCAATTCAGTGAAGTGAGCTACTGGGCCCACAGAGAAGGGAAGTACTTTTACTAGAGAAGGAAGACCTAGTACATGAGTTGAATAGTTTTGAAAAAGGAGCACTCAAGTCTAAGGAGAGGATTTTGTTTTTAATCAATCATCTCCCATGTTTGACCACTTTGGCCTTACAGTTTCAGGAATAAGTTTTTAAAGAATTAATCTAATACTGAAAAACAAATGGAACCAAACAGCTGCTTTCAAGTCCTCTGTATTTAGGTATTTAGCTACAAAAAAAATATTTAATACAGCAGAAAAAATATGCAAAGGGGAACTTCTCTGTGAATATAGTAGAAAAATTTCTAGGTTCTACTATAGTCCCTGACATCAGGCAAAATCAATGTTCTAAAGAATCTCCACCAAAATCTTTCATGCAGAAGAACTGGTCACCATTAACGTTTCCAGCAAATGCTGCCCATCTGCACTTTGTAACAGAAGGCCATTAGTAAAAAATATATATTACTAGAGTTAGAAAATGCAAAATATTTTACAAGTCTATCAATATAGTGCTTTCTCTGCAACAATTTTTACTTCATATTACCAACAGGATTTTCTCAAAATACATAGTCTTCAAAAAAGAAACAATCTAAGCATAATGGTTACACATATAATGTAAAACTAACCCTGTCCAGATATCCTACAGGAACCAGTTTTGATATCCCTTCCTTGTTCAACGAGTATATTTGTGTTGGTAAGTTAATTTTCAGAATCAATTCTAGGATTAGTGCTTCCTCGATTGACATTCCAAAGTAGATGCTCTGCTGGAGCACAAGGTATTTCCTTTCCTAAGCTAATTTTATAAGTTGATTTAGAAAACAGAAGTGATATGAACATCAAGATTTTCTTGGAATCTTTTATTAGTAATCTTTTATATTTGTATTTATTTTCCTTACATGCATCTCTAGCAACTATCACTATCTCTAGCAACTATATCCTTATTTCCTGTATATATACATACATGTTCATGCATGTATATGAAAAAAATATTAATGGAGTGGGATTTACATAGTGTCAAAATTGTGGGTGGCATTTCCCTTTGCCTGTGAAAGACACATGCTAATTTTTAAGTATCAATCATGTAGTACTTTCTGCATAAAATCACTATCACAGTAAAATCTTCTGCAATAATATGGCTAAAGGAGATTCTACATGTCAACAAAATTTTGACTTACCCTCATTATCTAAGCACCATTTTATTTAAATTAAAGTAATCCGGATGTAGAGGGAAAATACTATTTTTTTCTTTTTTTGTTAAAATAGTTAAAAGTCTAATTAAGTCATGAACTAACAATGAAATATTGTAATATAAAGTTGTAGGAACCTGAGGCAGGAGCAGAGCTGAAAGGAAAACCTACAGTGAGAACAGATAATAAATACACTTAGTACTGCTGGCTCAACCTTTTGACAATGGTAAAGGATACTGGAGTAACTCAGCAAAAAGTGTTCAGGTAGTGGATGATGTTGTAAGTGCTCACCTGGATTTTTAAGGACATTGTTTTCTGTCCTGCCACACTTCTTATTTGCCCCCAGCTTCAGCTTGATACAGATACTTTTACTAACTCAAAACATTGGTGGTACCTGGAAAAAAAAAGCACTGTTTTTTAATCTGTCTTATTACTTGCCATGCTGAGTCAGCAGAGCTTTGAGAAGACTGCCTGCATCTGTTTCTTTAAAGGGAGCACACCAAGAACACAGCTCTATCTTTTTGAACTCTAGAGATAGTTTTTCTTAAACCAGACGTAATAGCAATGAACTTTTTCAAACGAAAGAAACCTCAGAAAAATTATGGGATACGGAAAAGGGAATGAAAAACTTGGCAAAATTATCTCCCTGCCTCTTGTGTCCTTACAAGGTGGGTCCTTTCCCTCAGGCTTGCTCTCAGATCAGCAGCTCAGTGACTTTCTAAATTTTGACAAGTTGCACGCAGTCCCCTGGCTCCCCATGAAGCTCTGTGCTTTCGCTGCCTCCGAGTCCTCTCTATTCCCTGTCCTCAGCAGCATCTTGGCCTTAGCCCTTCCTGCAGGGTCTCTTTTCCCCTACCTCGTCTTCTGTGATCATGCTCAGATGCTCTTGGGGAAGGAGTAATCTCCCCTTATTCCAGAGGGATGATGTGGAGGACAGCAGTCAGGAGAAGTTAAACGTCTCCCTGAGGGAGCCTCACAGGCTGTGCATACATACTGACTTACACATAATAAACTACAAATAAAGCAGGTATAATAAAATTCGCTACCTCTAGGCTATTATTTCATAAATTATACCCTTGAAGATATACCATTGCAGTTTTCCAAGTCTGCAGGAAAGCAGCTTTCCACAACGGAGCTGCTGGAAATCCTGCCTTGACCTGGAGCCCGAGGGAGGCTTGTGGGTGACCTCGGAGGAGCCTGGACTTCCCTCACTGCTCATCAGTACAGACTCGTCAAAACTAGTTATGAGATCAAGTCACCACCTTGCTTCCACACAACACCGTCACACAAAATCCGACTATTTTTCACCTACAAAGTGCTTCACTCAAGAAATACAATATAAAAATTGAGAGTATTGGTGAAAGGTCTTGGTGTTATTTCCCGTATTGCGTGGCTGTAAATGATGGCACAAATTTTAAATGATTTACCTAGTGCTAGAAGCAGATTAGTGACAGAAAACTAGTGGCTTCCATAGCTCCTTATGCCCATTTCTGACCCCCCAGCAGCAGCCAGCGGTCCCTCCTGGGTAAGTGTCGGCAGCATTTGATGTCAGCCGCGAACGATGGCCGCACCAATGAGAAACGGTTAATGGAGGTTTGATATTTCATTTTGGTGGGCAGGGAAATTAAATCTGCAGTTTGTGACTCTTAGGAAATTAAGTCTCTATTAGGAAAGGGTTAAAGACAGATTATGTAAATAGGGATATTGTTATTTGTCCCATATGTAGCACTGTGGCGTGAAGACTGCTTTCTCTCCCTCCCTATTTTTTATTTTTTTTTTTAAGTTTTTCTTTTCCACAAATTGAGAGATTAACCTGGTCTCAATTGAAATGGCAGCCCATATCATACCTTCCCTTGATCTCACAGCATGGCTAATAACAGCTGGGGCCTACCAAGCAGGCTTCTTTATTTTTCCTTTATTGTTCCAGGCCACACAACCGTGAACCTTCAGCATGTTATGTACTTAAGCATGGTCAGGTTGATGTCATTATTTTCTTATTGTTGTGGAGCTCCCTGGGTGTTTGCCCATATTCATAGAGAGGGGCTTGTGTGCTCTTTGTAGGTTAACCTTTTAAAAAGGAGATGCTCGACCACTTGCAAATGTAGCCCAGGGCTGTGACATTGCACTAGGCCGATTGGTACGCTTCAAAACACATATTAGCACCACTTGTGCTATTTCATCTTTCTTTTTAATTTTAGCCCAGTCTTGTTAGATAAATCTTATCTGCGCCACAAGTAAATGCTTGATAGAGCACATTTTTAAAGCCTTTAGAAGGAGGAGGGGGGGGGAAAGTGTGGTTTGTCTGGGTCACTGTGTGCTTTGTCTAAGTATAGGCACAGCTATTTGCCAGTTTATCTGTCCGCTGTCCCTCCGTCTATCTCTCCAGCTACCCCGCAGCAAACAAGCCATGAGCATTAGTGCTGAATTGTGAGAGCTACAGGGAAAAGTGCTTCTCTGCATGAACCATAGCCACATTTAGCTTTTACAATCCTATAAAAATTGGTCTACTTGCTATCAGTTCAGCCTAGAAAGCAAGCAGCGGCTCTCAATTGCCTCCAGGTCTGATGTAAGCACCCCACAATATTTCCGTTTAAACTACAGTGGATAGAAGACACCTATAAAAATATTAATTAGCTCCAGTTGACACCAGATGCAGTTAACATACTGTGCGCCAGCTCTGAAATACTAGAGTTTTTATTAGGTAAGCTAATGTTTATTGCAATCATTAAAGTCTGAGTAATAAAAAGCTGAGCCTAAGAAAGATGATTTCAGGTATTATTCCTTTCACGTATCAAACATAAGTTTGTTAAATCCTAATTCCAGGGTTAACTATTTTGGAAGTCATATTGCAAATACAAGCTTTGAAAGAATTTGGCAAGATTTTTTCATGCGCTCAGCAGGCCAAATGTAAATGAGTAAGGGGGTGAAACTCCGCTGGTTTCAGTGAATTTTGGCCTTGTAACTTTTAAACGAAGCAGATACAAACAGCAGCACAGATTACAGTCTTAATGTCTGAATTACTTCAGTAGCGTCAATTATGATAATGATAGGCCTGACACCAGAGTATCCTTCGCTACAGTTTCTTTTGTAGACGGGTTGATCCTTTGCTTTTTTTAAACTAGGAGGTCAGGAAGGTGAGCTGTACAGCTGGGCAGCAAGCAGCCTTATGTATCTGGGTCACTGTCAGTGCCCCAAAGGTGTATCTTAAGTTACTGGTGTAGCGGGAAGCGGAAGGCTGCCTGCTCTCGTAGGCGCAAAGACCAGGTTTATAGTTACCACCAGCCTGGATGCACAACTTGCCCTGTCTGTAAAACCTGTGACACACAGGCAGGAGGTGAAACAAGACGATGCAGAAATCTTTATAGGATGGCAATGGCCTACACTGGTTTTCACATCCATAATGACACCTTTGGAACCTCCTTTTGTCTTTACCAGATATAACCAGGGTTGTCTCCTTAATATTTCTTTCAATTCCTGTAGAAAAGACAATCAACAATTAGACTAGTTTATATTTATCATAAATTATTATATATTATATTACAAATTTATATCAATTTTTTGGTACTTGTTTGTAACAGAATTCTGATTTTACAAGCTATAGCGTAGGTATGTGCACATATCTCAGCACAAGAACAGGTTTATCTGAATCCTTTGCACGTTACTGTGTGGTGTGTTTGGTCACAAAGACCACGTTGTGTTGCCTTACTCTTCAGACTTGGGTTTATTGAGCCAGAGCCAAACAGTTCTCTCTGCCCTGCCTGTGGGGAAAGAGCCTGGATACAAACTATTCTTATCACATGTCTGTATTTCCCTGGACAGTCTGGCTTACTCCAGAGCAGAGCTAGGACAGCCAACATAAAAATGTTTGCATGGCCAAAGAGGTTGAGCCCAAAGGCAGTCTCGGGTCCCAGGCTAACAGGTGGGGACAGCACCAAACTGCCACTGTGGTTCCCTCTTTTCATTTTCAGACTTTATTTTTATGGTCAAAAGCCCTTGCTAGTCTGCAAGACAACACTCAGCAATACACTGAATTCATTTTTATCTGACATTCTGTACCTTAGCAATTTCTCCTTTGTTGTGCAAGTAAACTTAATGTTCAGGTAAAGCGGAATATTTCTTTCTATTATGAGACATTCCGAGTAACTGTTTTAATTCCCCCAAGGTTGTGTGCACTTGTACGTATGCATATACATTTACAGGTAGACACGCATATATATGCTTCACTGAAATGTTAATGAGTAAGGCTTATCCTTACTTCAACTTTGTTTAAGCAAATTTATAATCAGAATCACAAGTGAATAAAAGTAAAACAAAATTAGTATCTTCCCCACCTGCATTTTAGCAATGCAGTTGTAGAGAATGGCACACTGGTGTTGGAGTACAGCAATGAACTATGAATTCATTAAAACCTCATCAGTCTAATCTTTGAATATCTTAAGCAAGGTGGTATCCTCTGAATTGTTCTTTGTACACTTAAAATACCCCATTTCCCCGAAGCTCAGTTTTTAAAACTAGTTTATTCTTTTTCCAGATAACCACAACTCAGCTATGTGAAACAGCACATTGCATTAACATAGGCTTATTTTGACATTTTGACTGAAGCCATTGATCATGTCGTCAAGTCAAGATCTAGGATTCATATAGCCTGGTATATGAAGCCCATAGAAATTAAATACAACTGTAAGAAAATCAATGGTTTAGTCCAAAACATTTTCTTTTTATATGTAGTCTTAATTTTTGTAATTTTTCGGGGCCAAAAAAATATTTCCAGATTTACTGACAAATTTCCAGTCTCTATTTTCAAACCTTCTGGTTCCATCAAAACCCAAGAAACACAACACTTCCAGAAGACGTTATTTACTATGAACCATGGGCTACCATTTGGAAAATGAGACATGAACAGGATGTCTTTTCAGATAGCAGCGTGCTCTGTTTATGATTCCATAAGATCTTTACATATTTTAAATTATATTCAGAAATATGCTTAGGCTTTTTTTTTTTAAGATCTTATTTTCTTATCTGAACTCTTTTAACAAAGGTATTACGCTAAGTATAAAAGCTGTCCAATTTTTTTCCAACCTTTTGCTTCTCTCTAAACCACAGTCATTTTGTTAGACATTGAAAATGTCTTGATTTAGTTGTCTTGCTATTTTGGGCCTGTCCTGCCCCCTGTAGTGGTAATAAGGATGGGGCTTCCTGCTGGGTCCTGAAGAATACCATTTCACGGCCGCCACATAGCTGGCGGCTTTTATTTATGGAGCCAAGAAAATGAATGGGTATTAGTGTCCAAACATTTCAACATGCTCCTGTGGCCATGCACAAAAGGGACTGATTTGCAGCAAATTTCCACTTATTTTCCAAAAGTATTTACCTTGCAGAAGCTTGGCTGATCGCTATAATGGCATAGCAGAGGGGAAAAATGACCATTTCAGAACCCAATTTTTATATATGTTTCTGAACCTTAAAAGTGCTGTACTTCTTCTGAATAAAGATAATACTCTTGGTTGTTAGGCTTTTATGGATATGTGGCTAATGCCAGCCCTTTTTCCGTGTGTGTCTTTACAACAGATGAAACAGGCATTACCTAAAAGCAGAAAGCTTACTCTGCAATGGGGACTGCATGGGTAAAGGTTCTTGCAAAAGACCCAAGTTAAGGTTCTTTTAAGCACTGTGAATGGCACCCAGCGTGGCACAGCCAAGAAGTGCTTTCAACACCTGTACTTTTACCTGCCTGCTGGGGGCAGCACAGGGTGTATTTTACACCTTTCCGAAAGTACCCCAGGAAATCTGGGGAAGACTGTCAATCGCTGACAATCCCCCCGAGCAACTGCACGAAACCCCCATCATGAGACTATATCACCAAAAACCGGTGAGATTCACACCACAATACTATAGTGACAAAAAAATGGTGAAATTTGCACATGACCTTTAAATCACTGAAATTTAATAACCATGAGGGGTTATTAAGATGTGGTTGCTGAAAGTTCTGTCCAGACTCTGCAAAGTTCAAGAATGCAATTCAAAGTCTTGTGCTTGTGTCTTCTTAAATTGTTCCAGATGAGCTTTTCAGGAAGCAAACTTTTAGCCGCAGTCAGCACGTGGGTGTTAGATGATACAAAGGCTTAGTTGGATAAAATGAAGACTATGAAGACTATTCTTAGTTCTGCAGGTGTTTGCAGGTACCATAGTTCAGATGCAATTGCATGAATGTGCACGCACAGGTGGAGATTGTATACCTGAAGATCCTCACCATAATATTTATAGGAAAGCCACAACAAAAAGGAAAAGTGGATTATTTGTACTGTAACATCATTTCTTGGAAGTTCCCAGCAGGTAAGATGTGAAGTCTAGATAATAGAATCACACCACTACAGTAGCTGCTATACAAGTTTATGCAGGTCACCAGATATTGCAGTCTGCAACCCTTGAGTGTAAGTTTCAGAAGAAACAATACAGGAAAGGAAAACTTGTCAATAACAATATCCTTACAATATTTTTTTCCATTTTAGAATTATTTTTTTTTATATAAGGTATTATACTAGATATAAACGATGTCACTACTGTTTATGGTTGCCTCACCTGCACTGAAATAGAAAACTATCATGGATTATTTCCAATTTGATTAGTTCCATGTTGTAATCTGTATTTGTTGCCTTTTATCCTGGAAATTTATATAACAATTATAATAAAGCTTCTAATTTAGCTCCTGGTTGCAAAACATACCTCTTCTTCCCCTAAAATCAATTTACACGAGAAAAGCAAAATAAGTGTTCTATTTCACCATAGTGTCTGAATACCTGACAGAGTAAATAGACCCATAAGGAAAAAAAAACCTGAAATCCTAGACGTGCAGCAGCACATCTGGAGCTGTTTCATAGTTCTAGCAATTGCTCCTTATTCCGTTGCTTCCCATTTAGATTCATTCTACTCAGAGGCTCCATCTCCTAAATCTATTCTCATTCAGGCAATCCCAGAGAAACAGTACAAAACATGGGTAAATCCTCTGCAATGAACAACTCTACCTCCTCCTGTTACCCTACCTTCAACTGCTGCTATCAGTTTCACTATATACATGAAAAAGAGCTAGAGGAATGAAGTGGTGCAATAGAGAGCAGATAAATAATCTCATCGGTTTCAACATCCTTCGAACTATGCATGAGGCATAACAAGAAGAAGAGAGATGGATATATGAGAGATGCTCTTTCACCACTCCCTAGAGTTTTACAAGATTTTGCTCCTCTTCACATGGCATGGCAGAATACACCACACACCAGAACGCGTGTTGGAAGGAATACACAAAAACTGCAGCTGGAAAAATATCTCTACAAGGCTCTAGGAAAGGAAAGACCCTTTCTGTTTCTCCCACCGGGGAACTGATATAACAAGGTTCACAAGAGAGCATTGTGAGGGTCTGCTATGAATTCTGGACACATTGAGTATATTTGAAAGTTTCCACTCAGTTTCTGGTCCCTCCTGCAGGCGTGTATGATACTTAATGAAAACCTTCGAACACCTTTAGAAACTACAAATTACTTCACAGCTAATGTAACAATTTAATTTTCAGAAGTAATCAAGGCCAATCAAACACCAGACATAAATGACCTTTTTTATAACAAACTATAATTTTAAACATTTTAAAAATAAGAATATGCCATTAATTTTCCTGGCTCGTAACAGTGCAATTAAGACTGTGAATTGGTGAATTATTGCATTTTAATCTGGTTAAGAAGAAACTGAAATCTCTCGTAGAAAGTAGAGTATATCAAAGCTTGTTCTTCCCACTAAGACTGGATTTCATTCTGTTGTAATGAAGCAGGCAAACTTGAACAAAAATGTATACTTTGCACTCTCTTTTGTTCCCTTTTTTAATATATCTTGGTTTAGTCAATGATTGAGAAAGTCTATCAAACCCCGCTCAAGGTCCTTTTTTCAGTCATTAGAAGTGAATCATCCTTAAACCTACACTTATTAAAAAGGTTTAATCTTGTCAGGTTAGGAAAAAAAATAAACGGTAGAGACAAAGAAAGAAAGAAAGAGTTTTTGCTTTTTTTTCCCTTGGGTTAAGAATTACTTTCATCTGACAATGGTTTTGCATGTTATGGCATTAATTTTGCAATAAATTACAGTGCAGGTAGTTGGAATTACTCACATTGCTTGACCAAAGCATCTGACCTAGCCAGACCTCTGATTGATAAATAGTTTTTCATTTTGTTCTACTAGTCCTATCAGACAAAATCGAAAAACTGGGTGAAAAAGATCCTATTTCGTGTAATAGCATTTTGTTATGTATCATTAGCACTTAATTCTGTCACCAGTGCCATGTCTGTGTTAACTAGGCTTTTCAACTTAATCCTTTCACACCTCAATGTGACATTCGTCTATGACAATCAATGCACCAAAACTCTTGGTCCCAAGGAGTGAAATAATTCATAGACTGCTGCTACGTAGTGACTCGGCCCACGCCCTCCAAGAAGAGGTGTCTTACAAAATTAAAAATGTGATTAGAGCTACCTTTGGTCTCAGTTCCTTAAGTGTCAGTCTCAGTGTAGTATTCTCACTATACACTTTAGGAAAGACCGAGTACAAGCCCATCCAACTTTGGCTATTCACCTGAGTAGCTAATTCCATAGTGAAGTTCCCGCAGCTGTTACTTCTCTGCTACTGTTACCCAAGGTACTCAGATATCATTTAGTTCAGATATGTCTGTCTGTACTATTACACCTCTTTATGGCTGCAGACAGTGTCAGAAGTTTAAGCTGGTTCAGGACCTCCTTTCAGCATTTGATTTTGGTGAACTTTACACTTGCACATCGATTGTTTCTTCCCTTTGGGCCAGAACTCCTGCTTAAGTCCAACCTTGCCTGGTAACCACAATGGTTACAATGAAATCAGGTGCTGGCCTGGAAGAAGGTCTAGAGTACTATGAGTAAGCTCAGTGAGCAAACTCAAACTCACCCCTGTCCTCAACATGTCGTGTCTCCTGTCACTCCACTCCAACCAGCATTGTGGATAAGAAAATCAGACACATGGCTGTGGATGGTTGGCTTGAAACTTTCAAATTCTATCCTATAAAGCTTTATGGCAACATGACAAGGTCTACTTGGTCACTACTGGGCACTCATAAGAAGAGAACTCATGCTAATGTAAGTAGGTCTTAGTTAAGGGTGTACCTATGACTTCCATGCAACCCTGTGCCTTCAGCAAGTGTTTATAACTGGGTCGAATTTCAGTCAAGGCAAATGAAAGATGAAATATTGAATGAGCTGCATTTGCTTTCCAGCTGCAGTTTTCTTATTGCCAATCTTACTGTTTGCAAGGGAAGAATGAAGCAGCAACTAATAAACTATTAAGAGCACACAGTTCTGGTAGTGGGAATTTCAGTGGGTGGCAAAGCTGATCAAAAGACACAAAATAGGTTTGTTAAACTTTAAATGTGCTATGTCAAAGGGCTCAAAACTTATACATTTTTCATTTTTGTCAACACTTCCATGGCTTTTAATCAGAATTGCAAAGTACATGTAAGAAGTATGCATGTTCTGCAGAAAAGTCCAGATTTAAACTACTAGCTCATGCTTGTACTGTGGTACTACTTGTTCTGATTATCTATGGTGCATGGCACTCTCACAGTTCATTTTTCAAATCATCCCAGAGATATCTCTCATTCTAACTTCCCTTCCAAAGTGACTCCCTCAAGAACTGAATTAACAAAACTATTTTCTTCTTTGGGAGAAATTTGGTTCTTCTCCAAACCAGAGTTCATAGAAGAGGGAAGGATCAATTCAAATGACCTAATTACAGGATTGGGCCCCTAATTTATGAGAAGTTTTTATCTTTACATTTCATGCTACAACAACATTTAACCATATTTTCCACATGCTTTTGCTTTTCAAACAAGGACTATTGTTATAGTGTCCCTATCTTTGTCCCCTTCCTCAGTGTTTTGATGCCAGCACACTGGGTCATGTGCTATTTGGACTGCAAGTTCTTTGAAGCATAAGCTGGATATTCCTTAACTAACCAAAGATGTACTTAGTAAAAGCAGGAGGTAGGTAGCAGGTAAAACCTAGTGTCATAGAGACACATCCTTTTTTCCCATCTTTCTTTCTACAGAAGTGACTACAATTAATTTTTAAGATCATTTTTCTGACTTTTATCCTAAGTAATGTCTTGTTTGATTGGGTTTTCTTTTATAGTTGGGGCTTTTTTCTTGTTGGGTTTTTTTGACACCTGGCATCTGTCTGGAATCTTTCGTCTGAATTAAAGTTACATTGCAAATACCTTACCTCAGTCGCAGTGAATCTAAATCCAAAGACATTCCATTGGTTCCATTGGCACCAGTCCATATGCGCACAACTGTAAATGACATGAAAAAAATCTGGCCTCTGATATGAAAAACGCTATTTATGCACTTTCACAAAGGACAAAAGTCTTATAACTTTGGGTCTACACAGAAATGAGACACAAATATGTTAGTGAAAAGCCCCAAGTTTTCTAAATGTAGATGAGCACAGATTAAGAAAGCAGTAATTAATTTCCTTTGACCTCAAGCTGAAATTCCTTTCTAAAGCTGTCATAAAGAGAAAGAGGCCAGAGAGAAGAAGTGAAACTGTGTAACAATGCAATTAAACCCTTGTAATGAGGTCAGCCATTGGACTTGTTGCAACTGATATCATTATAGCAATGAGGAGGCATTATACCATGGCCTGATTTTTTACAGGATTCATTTTTTTCTTTAACTCTTTAACAGTCAGATATATATTCTATACCATTATAAAATAATTATTAGTGACCAGCAGAGTAGGCACAGGCTTTCCTATCTTACTAACACTATTTCATAACTTCTGGTAATGAATGCATGAAAAAACTTGGCGACGGTGCAACACAGGACAACTTTGATGCAGACTACCCTTCACCCAGACACTGTGTCATATTTGCTGTTAGAGCTTCCAGAAAGCGACTCCTCCTTTCCCTCCAACAATGGCAAAGAGTAACTTTTAGCAACCCACTGACAACTGGTGATGGGTAAGACTTGACTCCTGCAGGAGTTATGGTGTTCAAGGAAAACACGAGCAGACTTGCAGGACTAACCTGAACCAGAATGCGTCGTAAGTAGTCTGGGTCTCACTTGAAACTTTGCTTATCCATGGAAGGTGCTGGGAAGACACTTGGCTCTGCTGGAGAAGTATTCATTGGCTTCATGTGGTCCGCAAACATCAGTTTCGATTGTCTGGCTAGGCATTAAAAAGAAATAAAAAATTGTCAGGCTCAGATTTGGGCCCAGATGGAAGGAGATTTAGGTAGGTTATATTTTACATAAAGCTTTCATTAGATAAACAGTCAGTTTTTCAAGTGGAAATCTAAGCTGCAGACACTTTCCCTTTCTGGAGGCGGTGTTCTATATATTTGGCCTGCAGATGACGATCCCCTCTGTTATTACCTCTCTGATTTACTTGCATCCCCTACAACTGAACCCACGTTACCCATTTCCTCAGCAACTATTCATAGATTGGTAAAGTGGAAGTCGCGGTTCTTCCCTCAGCACGTTTATACCAGGGAATCCTTCCTGGTGCTTGTAAGATAGAGCTCGGGTATTTAGGTTTAAGAGATGGTTCAGGGTTACGAATCCTGTAGGCATTTCCATCTTCTTAGAATATTTCAATGACACCCATTCCTCTATTTCCATACCTCAGTATGCTGGTGCCTAGCTTGAGAGGCCTCGCAATGGCACAGGGAATACACACACTGAACTCAGGGCTGTGTATTCAGCTGTGGAAACTAGGGGACTAGAATCACTTCTTTCAGTTCACCTACCAAGGAAAGCTTTGAATCAGTCCAAAGTTTATCCCAGTGCTTCCCCTGTGAAGTTTTAGTGGCATCAGCAAGTTCCATACAGTGCTGAAGGAAGGTGCCCATATCAGCAGCAGTTGCTTCTTTTTTAGCCTGTTGCAGATCTGCAGGCGCTGGGCGGAATTAGACTACCTCACGTATGAGAAAGTCTGTTAAGGAAAGCAATAGATAAACCACTTTAATTATGGTTCTAACCGGAGGAATACATTTGCAGGGTAAGGAGATAAAAAGTCAATGAAGAAAAATGTTAGCTTGTTGGGGCCTTAAGTAGTCATACCCCATTTATTTCTTAAAAAACAAGTGGACTAAACCCGACAAGGACTAAACTGAGGCATTTATATAATGCCACCGAGAGGAGATGATTGCTTGATGAAGAGTCTGTTCATTGACTTCAATGGGGCAAGGAGATTGCAGACTTGAGCTGCTTCTTTTTTGAGGCTTCAGTTCTTCCAGTCCTTGAAAATGTCAATGCATATATGAAAGCATAAAAAAGAAATTCAAAATGATATCAAGCATTTCTAATGCTTCTCTTCACATTCTTCAAATTGTTCAGATTAAACCAGCTTGAAACAAGTTTCAAGTACCTTTATCTTTTCTGAATAAGTTCACCATCCCCTGTGTGCATATTATACTTTTAAAAGAACTATTAGGAGACAGCTTATTAGCTGGAAATAAAGAAAAGGCACCATTTTCTTGCACTTAGATGACTGAGTCACCAGTTCAGATCTCTTTCCTTTTAATGGTGTGTAGAGTCATCATGTGCCTCAGTTTCCCCTCAGTGAGTATAATGCTTACTGACCTCTGCAGAGAGATGCAAGTTTTCTTTTAACCTCTGCATTAGGTGCAAAGCCATAACATTGTTAAAGATATTTTAAACAGAGACAGCTGAGTGATGTCCTATAAATTGTCATTTCTCTCCAAATGGACCACAATATAATATTTCCTCCAGAAATGCATTTATTATTTAACACTTTTCCATGAAAGGTTTCTTTTACATTGCAAATGCTCAGAGTTCTTTCGTAGGTCTTAGACTATTGACCCTTTACCTTAAAACATGCTATTAATGCTTAACACTGTTATTAGTATTCAGAGAAGTAATGATTGGTGCTAAAATGGAAATGTGCAGTAAAAACACCTTCTATTTTGTAAAATAATTATGTAGCCTAATAATTATTTCATATGATTCTTTTTGATTGATAGGGAAAGGGCATCAAGAAGTTTGGAATCATGATTCTTTAAGGTCTGCATTCAAATCGCAGCCACCAACACCATTGTTTCCAACAGTTGTATTTTATAAGAACGGCAACAGGATGATCCCCGATTCTGTTTGGATGAGGGTTACATCAGATAAGGTATAGTTAATTAGCTTTTTTTTTTTTATTTTCTTGAATGGCAAAGAATTATAATTCTATAAAGGGCAGGACAGCATTCTTGCAATTTCCAACTAAGTCACTGGTACCCTGGAGGTCAGATATAGTTCAAGTTTGTAGTGAAGTGAGACTATCTCCTTCCACTCTGCTGTCATCGCACCTGACCCTAACCTGGTGAAAGCATCCCCAGTGGTGCCAGAGAGGCCTTTCCAGTCTCTGTGTACGAGCTACACTGGTCTTTCACGTTTAAGGCTGCCAGATAAATGTCAAATAGCAACATTCTTTATGATGTTTAATGGGAACCAGGCTGAGAGTGCTTGAACTTGTTTCACTTTGGAGAAGTTTTTCTCACTTTGGCTTAGACAGAAAAACAAGTTTAGGTCAATAATGCACATAAATGAAGTAACTGCACTGAGCTGGGTTTTCTTAGCTGATTTGCTGCTTGCTAAAAAACGGGAAAACCTTTCTAACTGCATGCATCTCTCTGTGTGTTGTACAGAAATAACTACAACATTATTGCTCCGTGTTTTACAAAGGTGGGTAGTTCTACCTCTACTCTTTTTTGAGTGCATAATATTTGAAACTTCTATAGCTGTTTTCAGCACAGATTTTCAGACTGAGACAGCTACAGCTGAGAGTCGGTAGCATGTAGAATATTTTTGCTGGGCCTGTTTTGTTGCCAATATTTCCATCAAACACTGTATTAAAATTAAAAATAACAAACTTAAGCCAGGTTTACTACTTATGATACTACAGCAATTGATTGCAAACGGAAGCAAAACTACAGCTGCAAATAAGCAGTATACATGTACCCAGATAAATAGTTGGCAAACATTTTTAAATAACTGTTAATGTGAAGTTGGAAGAAGTACTGAGAACGTATCTTCGTATCGTAACGCTGGTGAAGACAACAGCTGCTGACCTCTTTCCCTCTCCCTTTACCCACAGATATTCCTAAGCAGGGAGAGAAAAGAGCCAACACCCACCATCACTGAGAATCTTGCTCATCGCTCAGTTAACCTGGGAGCTGTTCAGATATGAAACCGGTAACTGCCACAATAAAACTTCAAGGCCTTTTTCAAGAGCCATGGAGAGGAAGAAAGGAGATGGCCCTGCCAATCCCACCTCAACAACCCGGCTCTGGGTGGAGCACAACTGCTCTCCTGGATCCCTGCTTCTGTTCCTACATGACTACTGAAAGAGATCAGCAGTGCCAATAAAAGCAGTAAAACACCAGCAGGATCAGCAGTAGGAGCAACAGCTGGCCAGATACAAGAAAGGAAATAAAATGTACCATCTGAGGGTAATTAAGGGATTAGTTATGACTCATGAGTCACAACTCCTTTCTGGACAGACTCCTGCTTTGATCTAGCTACATATGGCCCTTTGCTCTGGTTCTGTGCTAGAAAGAGCAAAAAGAGAAACACAGGAAGTAAGTGTTAAATGGAAGCAGTAGGTGTGAGCTGTTCTGACCTATTTATATATTAACTACTTTGGGACAATTAACTGACTTCAGAATTACATGTTTTACAACATAATTAAAATTCAGGTGTTTACTTTTGTAGGAGAGATTATGGAATTAATAAAGAGGGATGTCAGTCATTTACCTAAGATATTACCAATGACACTGGTGAGAGAGATGGGAGGTGGGGATAAAGGAAATGTCAAATGTTTTTATTAATATTTTGTCACATTTCTCTTAATAATATTGCAAAAAATAAAGACAAATTGAAAAAATTGACTGATTTCAAGGCTGAATTTTTCTGCTTCAGCTTCTATTAGCTCTAATCACATTGGCTTTTTAAGCTATGGGAAAAACTATTTGATAGCTGTTAGAAATGTCTTGCAGACTGTAAGTAAGCTCTGAGCTTTCGACGAGTTAAGTAAACTCTTTAAGTATTTTTGAGATCTCAAATCTTTCCTCTCTTTCTTCTCAGAATCCTCTGGGGTTTGTTGTGCTTTTTTTTTTAAAGCAACTTTACTCTTTATCAGTGTTCTCTTTCTTGTCCATCCAAGAATTTCACTTCCCCTTTTGGATTAACTCATGAATTCAGTTATGACTGCCATCACTATTACTCTTATCCAGAGGTTGTCCTTTCTCCAAGCTTATAAATATAACTTACATTCTCGTTCCTAGCTGCACGACTCTACATTTCCATTTCACTGTGATAATACAGTGTAATCTCCATGTAACTAACCCATTCCTATTGTTATTTACAAATTAGCATCTTCAAATTCTATGCAGAGGTTTATATTTTCCCCAAAATATTAACTTTGGGCTATATGCCAATCTGTGTGGAACCCTATTAAGAACACCCAAGTGAATGATGATTTCTCATTCAGAAGCAGATTTTGAGATCAACTAAGCAATTTCAGATCTGCTCGGCAGGGGCTACATTGATTTCTGTATTTCCCTAATTTTTGTAAGGAAACCATGCAGTGTCAAATGAGTCACAAAATTTTCATTCTTTCAGAGCTATTACTTTTACCTGTTGGAGTTGATATAAATTCTAAAATGTTTAATGACATTATAAGTCTGCTCTGACAGTGTTATGGTTTCAGTTGGACCCGAAACTAGTTCACAAATACGTAGGAGTCTTTTTCCAGTGCTATCACACGCATTACAACTCCTCCTACAGATTATGCAATGATGCAAATGTACACTCCAATAACAACAGTATAGACATGTGGTTTCATATATTCTGAATATATAGACAGCCTATATATAGAGGGTATATATTTAGCCTCTACTTCCATCACCCTGTGAAAGTAATGCTAGAGGGAATAATTAAGGGGCAAGACTGCTTGACCCAGACATTGGTTGACCTGCCCGACAGGCTTTCAGACTGAATTCTCTGGTCTGCTAAAGAAGAAAGCCTCACAAAGTGTCTTTAAAGCAGCCATGGAAGACAAGAAGAGGGTTCCCTAGCAACTCTGTGATGATGTAAGTCTATCAGAGATGGCTCAGCTATTTGCCATCACAAGGCATTTCCTGCCCCCAGCATA
The DNA here is from genome assembly GCA_013400055.1 of Nycticryphes semicollaris. Classification (NCBI taxonomy): domain Eukaryota; kingdom Metazoa; phylum Chordata; class Aves; order Charadriiformes; family Rostratulidae; genus Nycticryphes; species Nycticryphes semicollaris. The sequence continues at coordinate 254,152 of VXBJ01002543.1, read as the reverse complement.
AGAGGACAGTCATAAAGTCGTATATGGAAGGCAGAATGGGAACTGAATGTAGTGAACTTCACTACCTTAGGGCCCTTGACAGCAAAAGTAGACTTTCCCCTTCATAACCAGAACCATGTGAATCTGAATCTTCAGACCCTTGTGGTTTCCCACTTCGTTCTGTGGCTTTGACAAACTAGGAAAATGTGTCCTCATGGTCTTGTTATCCAAACAATAAATCTATCACAAGCAACTATCTGTCGCACTTCTATTAAACCTAATTTATGCATCACTGACCTGTTTTCCAAATGGGTATCTGCCACAACCCAGTCTGAACAAGAGGATTGACACCAGTGAGATCTGTTTGGTTTCTCAGATTCATTTTGTTTCGGAGTCCTTTTGCTGAATCCACACCAAAAATACTGCATGGAGTTGGCTTTGAGGTTTGACCATAAGGCTTATGTTTCACACAGGCTACTGTCAAGTCATCAGATACAAAAAACTTTGCTGATTGGTAGTCTGAATGGAATCTCCAAATCTACTGCAGACATGAAAGCCCCTGTGTCAATTCATTAGTCACCTTCTCTCTATCATTAGGAAATGTAAAACACTAAGTTTGCAGGAAAGGTATTCATTACTAGACCCCAGCTGGAGCCTTTCAAGACCAGGGATTAAAAAGCACATAAACTCACTGTTTCCAATTAGACGCAAATGTCTTTCTCTTCTCTCTTCCTTGGCAATCATATAACTTGTGCTAGATGTGGCTAAAATGACGCATTTTGGCAAACTACTTGACAACCTTTTTGACCAGATGACTAGTAGAATCTCATTAATTTCTGTCATGAGTTAACCCCAGTTACCATGCCCCTACAAAAAGACTTCTACAATACCCCTTTTCCAGAGAACGCCATACCCTTTACAGTGTCCCTGTGCTCCCTAGCAATTCCCAGATTGGAGACTGAATGTAGGACGTGGAGCGGAGGACACTCAGATATAAAAAAAAAAAACAAAAATCAAGCCAGAACCTCCATAAGCCCAGTTACCTTGCAATGGAAGTTCAGAAGGTTTCCAAGATTTCCACAGCAGGCAATCTCCAAATGACAGGCAAGGCAACACCTCAAACCTCAGGCAATAGTGCAAGATCTTTTCCCCATCCTCGCCACATTTTTATGACTCTTCTTCCTGTATATCTAAACTGTTTGAGTTTTTTCCCCAGTTCAAAGGCATATGTGGCTCGTACATCCAACTTTCATCAGAGAAGGTTTTCAAAGGCACAGATTTTAAGGCTGCTTAGAAACCTTTCTTAAGGAAACTGTCTGCCAAATTCTGCCTTACGACTAAAGCTGAATTCCAACAGATACTCACTCATGATCCCAGTAGAGTCATTGAGACTTCTGCAACTGATCATCAAGTTTCAGTCCTTTGTATACTGCAATTATTTTTTCCAGTAGATTTGTTTAGAGCCTGTTTTCAAATAAAGGATAAGGTTCAAAAGAAAACATTAATGCTTTTCTTTCTTGAACGGCTGATCAGACTGGCTGGGAAGAAGGAACTGGTGTACAATTTTGTTGCTGTTAATTTTGTTAATAGTCTTGTGCTGCGACTTGCCTAGATGCTTTGTGACTAGTGCTGGTCTTTTCTCTTTTTTTTTTCCCACTGACATGCTCTTGCCAAGGATATCATTATGACATTCTGTAGTAACAAGCATTCTTCTGTTCAAATTTATATCAATTAGTTTGGGACAGTAATTCAATCGGACGGCCCACTGGATTTTGAAAGACTCGCAACGATGTCAAAGTGGCGACCTTTTTCCTCCACTCTCAGCCAAAAGCCATTTTTTAACAAGGAGCTCTTGAAAAGAAATGCCACTTTGATAATTAGTTATTGATCACGGACAATGCGGCGACGAATACCATCGGATTAGCCAGACGCCAGTGGGTCGCGACACGAGGGTTTCCTTATCGCAATAATCTATGAAAAGAAATATAGAATGAAGGTCATTGAGGCTTCGGTTTTGGGAGCATAACCCAGATAATTCAACTTCCTTATTAAAAGTAAAAATACCAAACCATTCTGGATGCACTTAGATTTGCAATGAAACTGTTACAGAAAACTTCTGGCTAAAGAAAATTTGGGAAGTTCCGCTCTTTAGGCAACTACACTTAAAATTATTTTGATAAACTAACTCTGCTTTGGCCAACAGTTTTACCTCACTAAAACACCATTATCTTTCCCACCCTAAAATGTCCATTAGAAACTATTTGGGATCTGTGCATAAAGATACCATAACAATTATAAACTTAAAAAGTAATGGACTTTTTTTTTCATCTATTTCAGGAAGCACTTCAAGGCGTGCCTGAAAATGCTTCATGTAAGTTATTTAATGGAGAAAAAATGGCAAAGAACAAATTTTATTGCACTTAAAAGAGGAGAGAAGAGGAAGGATTCCATTAGTTTTAGGGTTTCTTTCCAGAATATTAATGAAACATGGCTTTACTGAAATGTGCAAGAATATACAACTACATATGCTATAATTTTGGCTGACTTGAGAGACTATTAGGTAAGTACTGAAGTGAGACAACTATTTTTGAGGTATGAGGGATAATGTAAGGGTCTTGTTGCAATTGAACTCTTATAACACCATAGGTAATACCCATACGTGATTGGAGTACTCAGTACTTTACATTATTAAATCAATTACTTATGGAACATCACTTCAAATTCAGCATGGGGCTTCATTACTCCGTAAGCTTGCCTAGAATAGTTCTAATTTCAGCGTGCCAATGAGATAGGGAAAAAGCATTATGGTCAGAAAAATAAAAGTCCAGAGTGACTGACTTACCTAATGTCACGCAGGATATATCAAAAGTCTGCAGGTCTGAGATGACTTAGTTTCTCACCAGGCAGAATAGTTTTCGTACAATCTGATGACTAGTGGCACTTGAAGCAGCGTGAGCAGTCTGACACTAGTCAACATTCCCCAAATTAAACCGGTATTGTACCCACTTACTATTGCATACTTCCTGTCTGTTTCACCACAGAAACTAATGATAAAATGGACACCAAGACAAAACGAACCACACAAACCTGAAAGCTTCTTCACATAGCTTTGGAGTCATACTGATGGGGAAGTGCAACATACCCATTTCATGGGTAGTAATTATCCCCTTATTCCAGGAAAAAAGAACTTCATGTTATAAGACCAATGAACCCATCGTGAACACAACATTAATTTCTTCCTGTATTCATTGGTATTTTGTAAAGTTCATTATTAATTCAGTGTCAACTTATTGTTATTATTAAATTACTGTTATTTTAATTTATGACAAATTAGCTTTTTGAAGAGCTTCCAGAGATTAATTTTTACACCCCAGTGTGTATGAAAACATTCTAAAAGTCTACGCGAGGTAACAAATAGAACAGTTACTCATTAGCTTCATAAAGGTAATCTGCTCTAACTTCCGTGATCTGAAGGTTATTTCGTTTTATTGCTGTGACTGCATGAAACAATCTTAAGGAGGAAAATACGATTTCATTGTAGCTGAGGGGACTGTGTGCCCACAACAAAAGTAACGTCATAGGAAAGTTTTGCTGTTGGCAAATACGGGTAATTCTGCATGGGGGATGTGTCATGATCCTCTTCTGCTGTTACCTTGCCATGGGGACTTTGGCAACGTAATTCACTTTTAGGTGGCTTGGTTTTCTGCCTGTGTGTTGTGAACAATTATTTTATGGTTCAGATTAAGAATATTAAAACAATAATAGCAACACTGTTCTCAGCTGCTAAGAGAGAACCCTGAAGGACTCCAGCTGATGGCATGAGATGGTTTCCAGTCTTCCCAGTTTTCCTTTTGCAAGTAGGAAAAAGCTACTATAATCTGCTTCAGGTAGCCAGTAGCACCCTGTTTTCAGTATACAGATGAACACATCCATACCTCTTAGTTAACCACTCTAATTTACACCTGAGAGCTTTCACTGCACGCCATAAAAAAGTTCCACAGAGTACATACACCCATAGAGAATCTTTTCTTGTGAGCACAGGATAAGGAGGAAGAACTATTCCAGTGCAGTCTACCAATCCAGTAAACAATTCAGTTTATCAATTCTTCTCTGCTTTTTAATACCTGGATCCTGAATATTTCAGAAACCTCTCCCTTTTCTGACATGCAAACAGGTCATTCCGGAATAGCGGAGCTGACCTTTTCAATAAAGAAAGATCACAAATGCAGAGGGACATCTGTCCTTCCTGAACACTGGCCACAGTCTTTGGAAATCTTCTGAATAGGGTAATGGTATTAATATAGATATGAGCATCGTTAAAATAAAGTCTAAGATCCATGTCTTTAGCTGAGCTTAGCCCTTGCAATCTCACCTCAGTGCTTTGTAAGGCAATGGAAAGAATACCGTTTGTCAGATTGGTTGCTTGTGTAGATACCATGGTGATGGGCATGTGATAAGATATGGTTTATTTTTACAACAGGGTAATAATTCTTATTTACCTGTTTCCCCCAAGGTGTTCTGAGGACTAATCGGTGTTTGCTCAAATCTGTAAAAGGCCATATAAGTACCAAGTAGCAGTATTATTATTACCTTGTTATGATATTGACTCTACCACACCGAACTGCAGTATTTTCCTCTACTTAGGTATAAAATTACCATGAAGTGTTTATATTCCCACAATGTAAATGTTTCCTTTTGAAGGTGAGTTGAATAGCTTATTGTTACATGTGACCCATGATATAATTTATTTACATGAGCCAGGAGACTCTGAAAACATATTCTAGGGACCTTTCCAGTTAGACTTACGCTGTTACATTCTCAGTTTGTCCTGAACAGTCTTTGTTGACATGCATTTCTGAAAACCTGTTTGGCCAATCCATACAGCCCTCTAGGGCCCTGTGTTTTGCTGCACCAGTAGGCATGCTGTCATTACTTTGGCACTGAAATATAGCTGACTGTAAAAGCTGGGCTGCTATTCTGTTGCTGAATTCACCTGATTCGGAAGAGCTGAGCCTTGTCCTGAGAGCAAAGACAACTGCACAAACTCAAACTTGCAGTCCTATGTGCTGATTAGCACCTAAGCCAAGTGCCAACCTGCCCTCCGCTCTCCCCTCTCTCCCCCCCCGCCCAAAAAAAAACCCCACAAAGCCACCTGATCTGTCAAGTTTGCTCTTAGTATCTGTATTCCAAGCTGACAGATATTTACTCTCCTTCCCCCCAGCCCTTACATCTGGATCAATGGGGACAGGCTTTCCACCCCTCAGAAGATTCACTTACATTAAGTGGCGAGGTGGAAGCAGTGAATGAACAATAGACGGCTGTCAGGCTCGACAGCAGGGCATGGATGTATGAGCGTGGAGCTGACAGCAAGGGCCTCAGAGGGTAAACTGCTTTGCTGGAACTAATTAAACAGATGAAATTATTACATGAATATGCAGATGTTGTTTACATTTTACCATATGGTATTATTTCAGGTAATAACTCGCAGGAGGATCCCTTCCTCTCATCAAGAGGAAATGAGTTGAAAAGGAGGCTCCACGTGTCACCTTTCAGTTGCTAGGCAGACATTGATATGGCAGGCTTCTCTCCGAGTCGCAGGGAAACTCTTCTCCTTGTAGCTATGTGACACCGGAGAGGATTTGTATTCTCCCTACTATGCATTGTTGAAAGAGATTATCTTTTATTATGCGTAAATGTTAGGGTTGCAAAATTTTTCCCATTATGCACAGAAGGCATGCACTTTTCCAAATGTTGATTCCCACTGTGTGCTTTGTGACCGAGATGCTGCCAATCCATAGTCCATAGGTAAGAACTGACAGATCTGTCCAAATATATAGAGGATGGAAGTATGACATTTCTGCAAAGTCTGACATGTGGCTGTGCTGGTTAGCATTTACTGCTTTGCTAACCTGAAGTGTTGATTTCAGAGGCTTTCCTTTTCAATAAGTTTCCATTCATCACCCCAAAAAAGGTTGCTGTCTAGAATTATGGAGGCACAGGACTGCTGTATCCAACAGCATCAAAAATTACTAATGATATGCATTTAGGATGGGTAGTCAGCTAGAATCTGACATGACAAAATTGCTGTGCAACCCAGGCAAAGATACCTACTGAGAACAAGCAACACTGCAAACATTTCTAAAAAGTATTAACTATGGAAGCCCGACAGTGATTGACCATAGCCAAAGCTGTGCTGGAGCTGCCTGGTTTGGGAGCTACTTGTTACCAGATATATTCAGGAAGGATAACTACAGAAATGTTGCCACAATTATGCTGTCTGTATCCAGTCTCCGATGAAATACTGTCACAAATCTTGAATGAGTAAATATAGATGTAATTGGCAGACAAGACTAACAACCTCGCTCATGAACAGACCATTTTGCAGCAATGTCTATTTCTTAAAGATGAACGTGCAACTGTCCAGTCATTTTGCTACTAGATTATTCAAAACTGCCATCCTAAGACAATATTAATGCAAGCGATACCTCTTTCAGGCTGATTCAGCATCTCATTTCTACAATGACCATTTTCATACCCTCTAAGGGATCAATGGCACCACCTTTTTCATTATATGCACAAAATATCTTTCTATTACTCTCTTTATTGCTTCTAAATGTTCCTAGATGATATGTGTGGACTGACCATATTGATCTTTCCCCAAAGACTCAAGTACCAGATATCTTTCTGTAGCTCATTGATAGGGGATAATGCCAAGTTACATCACCACTGCACTGACAGATTGGTTGCACATTGCCACTGATACATTTGGCTTCCAAATATCTTTCTTAGGTACATCATTTTAATAGATCACTGGGTCAATGGTGACCTATATCATTTAAGATGCAAAGACATGATGTCAGTGGTGCAAAATGTGGTCTTGATTCAAGCTATCATACTGTATTTTTGAAATAAGAAAAATGTTTTCTTTTTACCACAATTTCCCCTGTAAAAACCCAACTGAAGAGCCAGCGTAATTGCCTCTGGCCATTCTGAGTTCAAGAACAAGAAAAAAAAACCCACCAGGTCTCCTTGACTTAGAGACAGATAGCTTTATACGGAACCAGTGCTGTAAGTTCAGAAAGGATTTCTTTGCCTTTGTCTTCTGACATAAGCATTTAGCAGTATAACATATATATCAAAACAAACCAGAACGGTTCACGTTATATACATTCCCTTTGGAGAGAAGGTGAGAAAACAAACACAGAACAGATGTTACTCATGCTTAATGTACTACTGGAGGGTACTCAGATACTAAGGTGATGAATATGGTAAAAGAAATGAGTATTTTCTTCTGGAACTGCTATTCCTAACTGACAAAAAAGCAGTAAGTGCTTCGTTCCTCTGCTCATCGATGTACCACCTAACAACCAAACACACACAAGATAAACACTCTGGATTTTCCTCAGGAAACTAGCACACACAACAAATGTTTCTACTAATTACTGACGGATATCCACCGTTCCCTCCTCATTTGGGATTGTTGAAAGTTGGCTTTGATCACTCAAACCCCCACGTTCCTCTGCAATAAATTAAATCACTGCAGCAGTTCGGAAAAGTTTCTGTAAATTCCTACAGATTACCCTGTCAAAGTATTTGTCTTTCTTGTTTTATTCAGAACATTATATATTCCATATACAAAGACATCACAATTGAGAAAACTATTCACCGGAAACTAGTCCTCTGGGTTGCAGGGCAAGCCACAGGTTTTGTTGGGCACACAGGGAGTCTATTTATCTTGTCCCTGCCAAGGACCTGCCAGAGCACATTTCTGTATAACCACAACCACCTCTTTCCTGCTAACAAAGACACCGGCTCGTGGAACAGTTCTGATCTCTCCTTATGAAGCTTATTGTCTGCCTACATTGTATACAACGTTTCCTGGTCCTACTGAAAAAGAGCCCCAGGGGAGAAAGGCAACAGCATGGAAATAAATTCAAGAACTTCAGTCCCAGGATTAGAGAAGAACTTGCTGTGAGTGATCAGAGGTGTGGACAAGGGAAGAAATGAAACAAGAAGTGCTACAACAGGAGCTGAGAATGTCCTGTTGTTGGCATCACGGGAGGTGAAGAGTGACTGCACACAGATCACTGAGCAGGCACTGCCTAAGGCTGTTACTGCTGAGCAGAAATCATGATACAGCTATTATTAATAATAGTATAATGGTGCTCAGAGGTCTCTCAATAGTGTTAGAAACAGCAAATGAGACACCAGATGAGGTCTGGAGAATAAGGTCCTGCCTTTATGCCTTTCCATCTTTTCCCATTTACCTCTATCAGACAGGCTTTCTACAAATCCGTATTACTTCAAAGCCCTGTACGTTGCATAATCTGAACACAGACAATGTAAGTAATGTGTAAATGCACGAACCTAACTATACATATCTATCAAGTATCCCTAAAATTCACCTTTTATTCTATTTACTACATAGTGAATCACTATCAGTTATTCACTCGACTTTTTTTTCCTCACTTGCTAACGTGTCCAGAATTTCCCATCTCAGTCTTCTGGCTGTCGTGCTGTTCCTTTAAACATTATTGTACTGCTCTCCTCGGCTCACTGTCTGGGTATTGTGAACTCACGTGAACACAACTGCGCTTTCCTTACGTTTGGAAAATGACCAGCGCATTAGTGTTACTGAAACAAATAGAAATGAAGTAAACTTTGTTTTCATTTGTTCTTGCTCATCTTTTCTTCTTCTTCCAAGAAATCCACTCCTCTTAGCAAGCACTGACTGTGTAGGATAACTTACTAACACTGTAAGACATACAGTTAAAAGTAGCCCATTCATCAAACACCTGTGTGATTTATCATGCAAAGCTGAGCTAAACTGCAGCTTCTTACCTCCACTAGGAAGTTCCAGTGAGCAAAGGGCAGCAGAACGTCCATTTGTTTTCCTCACGCCAGATTCTGCTTCAGAGTTTCATCCTTTGGTATTTTGCCACCTGAGGTTTAAACTTTCCCTACTGCACGCAAAATGAAGGAAATGGAGTCAGAGCAAAGATAGATTTGTCCTGAAGTCTTCTGGATTAAGGCCCAAACCTAAGAGAAGAAATAATTCAGAAAACTTTACATTCAAAATAAAGCAATATAAAGGAACTAAAGTGTGTTCCTGACACGGAAAAGGGAAAAGGCACAACTGTGAAACATTTCACTTGTCCAAACTTCATGATGATCTGTGTTGAAGAGGAAAAACTAATGCCAGATCTGCAGCTGTGTTGATGTCCATTAGAGTACTTCACTTTAATAGATGTGATATATCAGCTAGGGTTTTGTCTTGTTTTTTTCCTACAAACGTTAATTGTGTTGATATCTGGGGAGGAAGACAGACACATTTGAGTATTATGTAGAATTGTTTTCAGCTTGTGCTAAATTCACAAAGCAGACACCTACAAAACATTCCCATTGCCTTAAATACCATTTCCAAAGTTTCCAAGTCTTTTCACAGTTGCATTTTGGCTTTCTATCAAGTGAAAGCATTTCAGGTTGCTAGAAAACAGCAGAAATATTTCTTATACCATATGGGGAGGAGTGAGGGTTACAGACACAAAGCAGTCCAAAAATTGCAGATAAATAAAAGAAGAAAATAATTTAGAGGTATTTTGGTTTAGAGATAGGTTTGAGAACCAGCCTTTGCTTGAAAGCCCATAAATTTTGGCCCTTAGCATTTCAGCATCCCTATCCTGCAAGGAATTCAAGCACATGTAGCCCTGCTGAAGCTCACCAAGCAACCTACCCCCACACAGTTCAGAGAAAGACCAAGGCTCTTGTTTTGTAGAGTTCAGTCCAGAAAGGAGCTAAGAGCTAAATATCTGGGGAACTAAGTCAGGGTTGTAGGCAACAGTTGCTCATCTGCCTGCCCATGGGCATAGTCAGCTGCTTTATGAAAACTGTTTCCCAAGGATGCACCAGTGATACAGACTCAGAGAAATGCCTTAATGACTTCTTGATGTTTTATGTTTCTGAAGAACACGAGTTAACAGGTGCACCTTATGTGTTCTTTTGAGGTAGAACATTGTTGAAAGATGAAATAAACACATAGGAGGGAAAGGGATGCACCTGTGGTATTTATGTTACTGATCTCTGGTATCCTTCTTGCTGTTCATACTCTAAACTGGAACTTGAATCGTAGAGGTTACCAAGAGCTCTATACTAATTGCGTATGTCTGAATAGCTGCTATGTCCATTTTACTCCAATAATTTCTATTTTAAGTATTTTAGGAATAGTCTCGAGGTACTCAAGAACAGCAGGCAGTCCTAATCTGAACAAGGTAGGAGGGAAATGTCTGTCCTGCAGCCGTAACCCCATGATATGCTCAAGGAGAGCATGCCATGCAACCCAGCTATAATTAGGAAACAGGCAATAAACTTCTCTTAGTCCCATCCCCAGTATCTCCATGGTTCACAACACAAAGTTTTTAATCTGAGGTTTAGTTGTCCAGAAAAAAATAATCATATACATACAAATACATGATCGACGATTTCCTATGTAATGATCCTTTCTCCCTTCATTATAGAAGACCCTTCTCCCATCAGCGGTCTATACAAGCCTCTGTATACACCAGACCTGTGGACTGCAAAATTCTGGATTTAATTTCCCCTTCAAGTTACTGATGATGCCTAAACATATCTTTAACCAAGGTTAGTTTTTCCACCTATACATTTCCTATTTGTCCATCGGACAACTCAACAAAACCAGAACACGACCTATGGGTTTTAAGACTGAGGCATACATATATGACATATATTTTAAGACTGAATGACAAGTTCTGCAGACAGACACAAGCACTATTCAGCAGCAGAAGCACCACTAGGAGAGCCCAGTTGTCTCACTGACCTGCTCTAGCATTTGGCAGAGTTGCTATCGTGTTGACTCCTTGTGGCAGAAAACTAACTCTCACCTTTGGAGATACCATCACAAATACTTCCAGCTCTAAGACATGAAGAAGATCTTTGTTCTACTGCAAGATGTAAATTTGTAGAATTGTAGAATCATAGAATTGTCTAAGCTGGGAGGGACCTTTAAGATCATCTAGTCCAACCATTAACCTAACTCTGATAAAAAAAAAAACCAATTACCCATCACTAAATCACATCACTAAGTACTATGTCAACCCATCTTTTCAATACTTCCACTGATGTGCCTTAACCACTTCCCTGGGCAGACCCTTCTAATGCTTAATAACCCTTTCTGTCTAAAAAATTTCTGGATATCCCACCTAAACCTCCCCTGGCACAGCTTAAAGCCATTTCCTCTTGTCCTATTGCCTGTGACTTGGGAGAAGAGACCAACACCCACCACTCTACAACCTCTTTTCAGTGAGTTGTAGAGAGTGAAAAGATCTCCCCTTAGCCTCCTTTTCTCCAGGCTGAACAACCCCAGCTCCCTCAGCCTCGCCTCATAAGGCATACTCTCCAGACCCTTCACCAGCTTTGTTGCCCTTCTCTGAACCCACTCTGCATAAGCGACATGTAACTATAAAGCTCTTCATTCAATCTTAAATATGTTTCACTGACAACAACCACATATTTGTTTCTTATTGGATACCACTCTTGCTGTATGCCATTCTGAGTATGTCTTTAAAATTTACCTGAGTACTAATTGCATATACATAGCGTAGCTGTGGGACTGATGCACAGTTCATGAGCTACTTACACTGAAGCCTTCCCCCTTAACAGTATTTTTCAAAAAGTCTTCCAAAAGAAAACCTGTAACTTTTTTTTCACAGAATGAAAGAAGTGGACAAGATATCATTGTCATTGTTAAATTTCTATTCAAGTACAGCCACAAATACCAAAAGAATAGTTCTGGAAGCATTTTACATGGTGACTAATGCAAAATATTTCAGCTGTGTCAGCATCTATCTAATTCTAGATTACATTTTGGCATTTCAGACAAAAGACACCCTGGCAAAAATTAAACTGAGGAACAAGTAATACCATTATGACAATTTATAATGAGAACAGTTGTGAATGGTAACATCGGTGCTTGCAAAATCCTTTGATAAATTCTTGTTACCTTTCAGTTCCCAAACGTATCCATGCAAGTATAAAGCATATTGGAGGCAGATGCTGCAGCAGATGAATGTGCTTGCCAAGTGGTGTTTTGTTTGTTGGGTTTTTTTCATCTAGGTATTCTTAACTGTCATGTTACACGCACCAAACAGTTCTTACTTCTGGCATACTTCATAGAATGCTCTGGGAGATTAATACAGCTGGGTTCTTTCCCCCCCCCCATTCTTCTCCCTATTCACTTTCCCCCATCTTCATGTAAGGCCTCATCTTGCAGCCTTTACTCAGATGCATAATATCATTTACTCCAGTGACACTACTTACATGAGTAAAAGAAATAGCAGTAAACTTAAACAAACTACAGTTATTCATATTTGAGCCAATCCAGTAAAACATTTTTGTGGGTTTTTTTCTTTTCTTAAGCTTGAAATATCGTAATGGAATATAATTAAATAGAAGAAAAACTGATTTCATGACAATCAAATTTAAAATTGAATTTCTTTTACAACAACACCCATTAACAGGAATATAGCATCTACTTGGTTAAGTCTAATAGGCAAGAGCAAAAAAAACCCTACAAATCTTTACATTCACTTATTACCTGAATTTGGAGGGTTTTGTAGGTTTTGGAATTGATTCACTTTTATTGTTATTATCTTCTGAACATAAAGAGGAATTGGTTGGCTGCATAGTGAACGTAGAAGAGGGCATTAACTTCATGGATTACTTTGCAGACCGCTCCTGTTTTTGCATGGAGTGAGTGTGCATACGTCTGCACACAGGTAGGTATCTTTATGAGATCATGCATATATGCAAAAGATATTGTGATATAAAAAGACTGGATAGGTTCAGGAGCTTGAAAGCAGTATCTTTCCACTCTGAACTGCTTTATTACTGGCATTCCCTCCCTCTTGGGCATGCGTTCAGCTGAGACTAGGCCAAATTGGCAGTCATTTTCAAAGTGCTTGGCAGCCCCATGATCCCTGGGAGTTTTCAGCTGACATCTTTCTCTCAACCAGTCTATGCAAGGGTCAGTGGGAGACCTGACTCCCAGGCCCTGGCTTGCTCTGGCTGTGTCATGAGTCAGGACCAATATAAATTAAAACCTTAAAGCCATACTGTGAAGGCATTCTTTACCCCCTGAGGTATTTTTTTTTCCCTGTGACAGATTGCCTTTCTACTAGTTTCCTGATTTTTCATTCTTGGATAATACAGTAGCAAGTATGTTCCTTTGAGTTGAAGAAAGGGGGAACATCTGGCGAAGAGAGAGTTAAACTCCCACCAAATTTTTAATATTTTTGGGAGATTTGTTGATGCTCAACAAGCAGGAGTGAAATAATAATAATACTAGGGGCTGCTTATCACTTAGAAACAATAGTCCAATGACAATGTTCACAGTGACGGAAAAAATGGGAGTAGAAATTAATAGTGACAGTCCTGCAGGAAACAAGGGAGAAATTGGATACCAAGTTATAAAATACAGACTAACCCAATAGGCACATGCTGCTGTTATTATATTAATATTGTTAAAAATATCAAAGCACTTTAAAAATGGAATTGTACTGTAGGTAGATGGACGGTATTATTTCCACATTCTTTTAAATAGAAATTTTCACTCCTTGTTTGGCTTGGAGGCATGGATGTAATTTGTTGCTCAAAAACCAGGAACTGAATGCTGTGAAAAATAAGACTCGGGATTAAAGTCTCCCATCTGAAGGACAGAATCAGGCTACACAGAGAGCTTGCTCTGTTATTAACGAAACCACCTGAGTCACTGCAGATATGGATTTCACTGATGTTGGTCAAAAGTGGGGTGGGCCGTGTTTATTTATTTAGTTAGAGAACAGGGATTGTTTTGCCTTTGTGAAAAAATAAGTAGAGAAACAAAATTACCAAACTCATGTAAATAAAGAAGTAAACATAAACCTCAACAAATGTCACCTGCTGATGAACCTAATCCCACAGCTCATGCTCAAACAGGTACGATCCCTCTAAAAAAATCAGCAGACTACTTGATATAGATAAAGTGTATAATATGAGCTGTGCATCCTGAAGGAAAAGACCACAGCATTGGTATTAGCAATTCAAGGTGTTACCGGAGCTGCTGTGTTCCCCTGCAGTACCTAGCACGGTGGAGAATGATCCCTGACATACAAATCAGAGCCTAGATAATAACGAGGCCTCACAGTAGGGTAATTTCAGCTGAAATCGGGGAATTGGAGAATCAGCATGGCTCCAAATGATGCCTCAACAGGGAAGGGGGTTTCTTGGAGGGTGCAAGATAACCCTAACTCCATGCAGTCCCAAGGTGGAGATGAAGGGTAGCTGTTGCCTTTGCTTTTCCCCCATCTGAAATGCCAAAAGGAGCTGTAAGAAGCAGCGTTGGTACCCAGGGCCGGGTGATGGAGACAGCATAAACAGGGTCTCGGCCCCAGTTCTGCCCATACACATCCCAGTGGGCACAGAGCTTCATACCAGCCTGACACCTGACACCGATTAAAAGATCCGATCAAAACTCACAAAACAAACACACCATACTGCCCCAGAGCTTGTTCTCTTTTTCAGCTGACTGCAAACAAAAATATCTCTTCTCTCACAGCGACTTCAACCAACGTCCATAACACGTTTTCTTTCCAGGAGCTGTCTCCGTGCAAAAATTTCCATCCCTGTTTTTCATGAGGACAAATTTCCTTCCCTCTCGGCACTCCATGAGACAAACCCTCATTTTCTACCAGACACCAAGACTTGACTTAATAAGCAACGGGGGTAAAATATCTACTCTTTACACGTAGGGTATCCTGAGGTACATACAAGCGTTGCTCTAAGATGTGATAAAGTAATCTAAAGCCAGGCCCAGCCTGCCAGTTCAGGCCTAAAGGGATTTGATTCAGTGTCAAAACCTTTGGCTCAGGAGGTCACTCTCTCTTCTTGCTTTTCTTATAACAAAGGCAGAAGGGGTTGGGGGGGAGGGTTTCCTCCTCTTTTTTTTTTTTCCCCTTCTTTTTTTTTTTTTTTTTTTTTTGTTTTTTTTTTTTTTTTTTTTTTTTTTTTTTTTTTTTTTTTTTTTTTTTTTTTTTTTTTTTTTTTTTTTTTT
>VXBJ01002543.1:173837-238219 GCA_013400055.1 Nycticryphes semicollaris | reverse complement strand
AAAAAGAGAATACTGTGAGTTAAAGAATTCTGCTTCCAGCTACCATGTACAAAAATCAAAAAGGATTAACAAGTTTTTTTTTTTCATTTAATTTCCTGTACACCAGACGCTTTTGTTAAGAGATCAGAGATATTGCTATTTATTGAATTTTTAATATGATCTTTATTAAAAGGCAGCACACATGTTTGGTTTTCTTTTTTTTAAACATGCATGGGTATAAAAATCAAAGCACAGGAATGAACCATGGTTGTTTGATTTTGGTCTCTTTATATTATGGTGATTCAGACTCTTATTTAAATTTTAAAATAATAAAAACCCAGCCCACATAGAAATGGCCCCTCATCCTTCTTTTAACTCCCATCTATTCTGCTAAGTAAGCAATGGGTCCAGAGCAGCACTTTGACCAATCAGATAATGAATTCTGTCTTTAGAGTCAGCACAAGACCAAGAAATGAGGTGCAGAGCTGAGTAAAAAAGGCTATGTATAAATATTTTACATTTTTAGATTACCAACCACACATTCACAATTTCACCATCAGCTTGCAAATCTGTAATCACCACTGTACGTGCTCGTTTGTTACAGACCATACCTCCAGGTTAGTCCTCAGGATGGACTGTATCACTAATGAAAGGAGTAAAAAACACACTATATGACCCCCTCTCACTATTTGCTTCTGGGTGCCAAGGAACAGAACCAATTTTGTTCTGGAAGAGCCAAGATTGCTGCAGCAGAACCTGTTTTGCCCAGTCATTTACAAAACACATCAAACCATCCCCTCCAGTGACAGTGACAGTCAACAGCAACAGCAATTCCAGCCTCTCCTTTCTTAAATATTTGTCATGACAGAAGCAGGATAATTTTTAGTTAGTCTTGTGCTAAAATCTAAGCAAACCCAAGTAGGATCAAAACCATATCCTGACCAAGACTACATATTTACTTCTCTATCTGCAGCTCTGTAGTTGTTCTTTAGAACCTGTAACTATATTAAATAAAACCTGTAACCATTTAAAAAGCACATTAGACTCAGACTTCATGAAATACCCTATTTGTTTCTTTGTTACACTGCTCATATTAGTGTAAATCCATAGGATTCAACCAAGTTTTGCTGGGTATAAATATTATTGAGCTTTGACAAAATCTTTTGTAACCTGAGTTGATGGATCTCAAGAGTAAAGGTGTACATGAACACCACCACCTCATGCCTAGTTTCTTTTGCTGGCAAGGTTTTTCCTTTCTGGCATGTCAGCTGGGTTGCACAGTGCCTTTAATCCCATATATCTTTGTTCCAGACCTTGTCAGGAAACTTCAGGGTAGCAGCCTTGTGGGTTTTGTTGGCCATAACACCATAGCAGGGCAGGCAAACTAGAAGGAAACTGCTGGGGCAGCTGCAAAGAGCTAGTTAGAAAGTCTAAAAAGTAACCATTATGTACAGACTTTTCTTCCTCCTACCTTCAGGTTGCTGTTGCACAGTGTAAATACAGCTTCTGGGCTTCGCCTCCCATAACGTGAACTGGGTGTAACAGTTCTCCCCCATGGCACTTACTTGTTGTGAAAACAATTTAATTGTAAAGTTTGAAATCTCTGGACAGCGTGGGTAACATTCTTTAGACGGATATAATGCCTGAAGACCTCACACAAAGCAAGATCTCAGCATCAGCTTAAAGACCTACTCCAGTATAAAAGCAAGAAGCATGGTCAGCATTATACATAATCAAGGGAAAACTGCAGCAGAGTAAAATGTATTTGCATAAAACATTTCTACACATGCATCAGATTTGTGAAAGAAAATTAATAAGAAGTCAGCAATTCCTACTTACAGAAGACAAAGATATGGTTTTTCCTCGTTTGTTGGAAGGGTATATTCTGCTGACTGGCACAGCACGAAGTTACAAACACCAGCAGATGTGTATCGCTCAGGTTCTTTTCACCAGCCTTTTAGATCAAAAG
The DNA here is from genome assembly GCA_013400055.1 of Nycticryphes semicollaris. Taxonomy (NCBI): domain Eukaryota; kingdom Metazoa; phylum Chordata; class Aves; order Charadriiformes; family Rostratulidae; genus Nycticryphes; species Nycticryphes semicollaris. The sequence goes on along the minus strand of VXBJ01002543.1, from coordinate 236,271 downwards.
AACTCTCAACAAAAGGTGCCCTGAGCCTGAAGTGAGGACAAGTAAAAATCTCTTGACTAAATGCAGCATGTGTCAACCTGGACACCCTTTGACCCACCAGGTTATTTCTACTTCTGGCACTAAGAATCCCAAAGAGGATACTTCATCTGTGTCTTTTCTTTTTAATGGAAAGTTGGAGATATATCTGACATCAGAAGTAATTACTCATTGTATCAATAATTGTGAAAGGTTGTATGCAGATCACAGATGGCCTGTGGGGAACAGCAGGAATAGACAGAATGGTTCAGGTGCTATTTGATGTTGCTAGAAGTTAGAGCCATCTTCCAGCTTGGCACAAGAGACTTTTTTTAAGACTGCAGCAGTGCAAAGGTGAGCTTTCATATGCTCCTGCATATGACCTATGCTTTCTAAAAACCACTTGTGTCTCAGGATCTAGCCAAAAATCTGAAGTGATATGGGCTGTTGTCTTCTTTTGTTTCTCGTACAGACTTTTTCAACAAGTATTTTTCCAAAGGTAAACACATTTAACAACTTTTCAGTGGAAACTAGTTTTTCTACAGCTGAAAATAAAAGTAGATGTCCATTTTTTCTGGTGTTTTGAGCAGGAACTTTGTTTAAGATACAGTGGTCAAAACAAGATTCTTTTCTTTCACTGAAGAAAAGAATGCCAGGTTTACTTTTTTCCCTCTTTTGTCCTTCCCTATTCTTCTTTTGAACACATTTTTGAAGGAAAAAAGAAAAAAGATCAAACAAAAGACTTTTTTTTCCCCCCTTGAGAGAAAAAAATGGTACCAGGACTCCTTACTTCTTAAAAGAAGTCCAAAAAATGAACTTAAATACATGAGGTTTTTGTTCCTCAGTGTAAAGACTGAGTCTGTGGAAGTTGCACTGCAAACCTGCCAAAGAACCTTCTAAAACTGCAAAATTGGGTTCACTGATCACTTCCTTTTAAGTGTATCTGGCAACCAGTGCTATTTTTATGACTCAGAAAACTGATTTCTATGTAAGTCTATAACTATTAGGCACTTAAATTCCCCTAGTATGAGATTGCCTGCTATGAGATACAGAGTTGCTTCTGACTGCAGTATTAAATATTTCCTTTGAAACACTGAGTTTGTAGCACCTTGAGTAGCTCAACTCAAGACTGCAGCATCAATGAACTCCAACTCATTTCAACTGAGGAATTTTACACAAAAGTTTATGAAATTATGCACTTAAAAAACTTAAGTGGGTAATTAATATGTTTACAAATAATAACAATAATAGGCTATTAGCTTGCTTGCAAGTCAGTGGGATTTAAACGTAATAAAGAACTGTGCTGAAATTCTAAATTCTCATGGGAAGCCAGGCTGCAAAATGACTAGAAGTATCACAAACGGGATTCATAGCAGGGTGGAAATGGTCCAATTCCTTTTGAAGTAATGAAGAAGTCATTTCATTAGAGTTCAACATGGTTCAGTAGCATCTATCAATATGCATTAATACGGAATAATATAGTCAGAAGGGTTTTTTTTCTCCTGCTTTTCTTCAGTGCACAGATGGGTATGGTCTGGACTGTGGTGACCATCTTGGTGGTCAGTGCTTGGTCTGAATGCCAATATATAGTCAATCCCAGAAGCATTCCTGTCTCTATCCTTGCACTGACTTCTCATTCATATCAAAAGAACTTCTAGGGGCATATCCACTGCTTCTTAAAGATATAGTAACAAATCTCTGTGATCTTTTCCCCCAGGTATCTGTAGAAGACCTCTGCTTTTCTAGGCACAGGGAGAAACATGGGAAGGTAATGGAAGACTATTCACAATTCCAGTCACATAGCCTGTTTCTCCATCACTCAAAGAGAGGCAGAAGTGGATTTCTTACAGCCAGTCCAGCTTGTCAAGGCTCTTAGACTAGACAAAAGCCTCCCATAAACTGAGGTGAAAATAAGGAGTAACTTCCAGATAAGAACATTAGTAACTCTAGTGAAGACTGAAGATGACTATGTATGCTGCTGCAGCAAGAATGCACAGGCAGGGATTAGGAAAGAGTTAAAACAGAGTTTCCACAGGTGAGTTCAGGAGGATTTATGTGCTCACATAGCTTACACCACCAACTAGTGAACACTCAAAAGAGAACTGGTCTACGGTGAGTGTCTCCTCCATGCTTTGCTTGGGACTCTGCAGCTCCTTGCAATGTTCTCTTGGCTTTGACTGCAAAGACAGTAGCTCTTGGAGTGCCATCACTAGTAAGGATTTACTATGCCTTAAAGTAATTACATGCAGCTTCAAATTCAATGAGTTCAGTGGCAATGAAAGTCCAACAAAATATTGTGTTTACAGGAACACGTGTTCATGCAGTGCAATGTTGCAGTCAGAACTGTGAAAATACATTTTCTAATGTGTGCTGGGAATTAATTTTCATGAAATAGGAGTTTAGGCCCCCTGAATTCCCCCACACAATCAGAGTATATGACATCAAGTACCACTTCTTGAAGAAACCTGTTAGGTTAGCCAGTGCCAAAAAAAGCCACTCATCAAGTAGTGTGACTGTTGCAATTTGTGAGCTGTGCTCACTGTCCTCTAGACTTTGATTTAAGAGCATTATGAAACTATGTAATTTTGGTGTAGTCTCTTTATTCCCATGGTAATTTATGTCTGTGGGTAAAATAAAACACTTATCTGAGCCACGGTGCCAGAGTTATTTTCTGAAACTCTTGAGTTTCCCTTTGATGCCCACTGAAATTAAAACCAGAGCTGCAGATAGTACCCACACTGTTTGCCACAGAGTCAGGGGTTAGAATGCGTTTGCCACTATTTATTGTGGCTCATCGACTGCAATAGTTACTGCTGCTCTTCTCATCGCTGATACAAAAATATTAATAGCAGACAACTCAAGAGTGGCATATAACTGACTTTGTCAGTCATCATCAGCATCATAAAAAACACATTACACAAGTATCAGCAAATCTCTCCATGCTGCAGTAATCTTACTTGCCTTGGGAAAATTTTAATTAAAAAGATGAATTCCAACCTTAAATACTTTATTATTTAGACAAACAATTTGCATCTTTAGTAATTAAACACTAAAAGATGTCTCTGAATTTGCTATGTATAGACGGTGCAAAATGTTAAAAAGTACAATGTTCAGTATCAATTTATTTCTAAAATACCTCAAAATTTCCTATCTGTGCATAAAGAGATAATCATGTAAAGAGCTAGACTGCTTATTTTTAACTACAACTTAAAAATTATATCTGACTTTTCTTTCTGTCTACTTGGCGTATCCTCACCCAAACCTAGGGCTGAAATGGGCATTGAGGGAGTGATGGTTTTGTCCAAGATTTTTATCAGGAGAACATTTGGCAATGCTTACATTAATAGACCATAATGACCACTCACATGAACTCCTCTAAAGGCAGGTCTGCAACGTAATTCAAGGTTGAGCAGCTATGAGCTAGGACTGTTACCAACAGGTGTATAATATCATGGCCTTCATAACCAAGTGTGCAAACCTTCCAGAGGCCTCTATGAAGCACCTTAGCTTGTATTTGCTTGAGCATAGAGCAGAGTAAAACTACTCCTTCAGCTGTCTGCTATGCTCCTTTCCTTATGGCACAGGAGACTTTGCAGTCAAATATAGGTGCGGGAGATCATGTAAACGTTTACTTTGGGATTTCAGTTCATTTGCACCGATTTATTTAAAAGAAATCAGAAGGTCGTGTTTCTGGGTCTATACCCTGTTTTTGCACAGTGGATAACTGTTTCTTGGAGAATTCCGTGCAGGTTTTGGCAAAAGAAGGACTTCTCCTGTTCTACAGGATGTCTTTGGTGCTCTGATCCTCTGCCTGGAGAAAAGCACTAGTGCTTTCACTCACTGAGATCACATTACACCTGGGGACCTGTACAATTTGTGCAACAACTGCATGGCCTGGCCCCACAGACCAATAAAGTCCACAAACCACAGCCAGGAAACGTCACTCTGGGATGTAGCTATGAACATTTGGCCAGGAAAAGAAATAAAATGTGGATAGAGAGGCAAGTCAAAAAATTTATGGAAGTGGTTTTTAACATCCCTGTTCTCAGATGCCTCCACCATCTAGCCCCAGTCTTTTACTCCCCAAAGGCTAGTCAGAACAGAGTTTATGCAATGAACTGCAGACAGAAAAAGTAAAGCATGCACATCAGAAAATTAATTTGAAAATTAAGAACAAATGAACACTCTAAAATAATATATAATTAGCCCTTTTTAATTACCACTTCACTACCATTTAGAAAAAGGTGATGGAGGTTCAATAAAATGAGACGCTTTTATTCAACACTTGTCAATTTCACTTATATACTCAAATTCTCTTTAATAATACCATGATACAGTAGGTTTCTTTTACCCAAATTTTAGAATGTATCTTTGTAATAGTTATCTGAGACTGGAAGTACTGTTGCAAAATTCTGATAAATTCTGGAACAGAATATTATTAGAGAAAAAGAGTCATTTCATTACTTGCCGTGACTCTGATTATGCATCCTACAATGCAGTTAGAAGACAGACGTGCTCTTTCCTTTTAAAAAAGAAAAGAAAAAGGGCCATCAGACCACTATACTAGATATCCCATTTCTCTAGCAAGAATATACTATCTATCTGCAGCAAATCTGCTTCCAACATAATCTTTTGTTGCTCTTAATTATCTAAAACATCCAAGGCAAAAGCTTCTGCCTTCTCTCCATCATTGCAGAGGCATGAATATTTTCAATACCTCATGTACTTTAGCTCCACTAATATGCAATATCAGACCTGTCTGTTCCATCTGAGAATACTCTATCACATCCTTTGATGGCGAGCACCACAGACGCTATTTACCTATTCTGTGTTCTGTTGTCTTTACACCTAATCTTGACTGAGGTTTCAATAGCAGGATCTTGTAATAAATCTCCCTTCCTGAAGGAAAAAAAAAAGCTGCACCTACAGGCATTGAAGTGAATGACTCTTGATACCAGTCATGAACTTAGATATGTTGCACCGCTTCTAAGCCTAATAATTTGCCTGTGATCAGCCTTAATAAAAATTTCACTTCAGCTCAATGTACAAATATATATTTACCGTACCGCTATCTATACATGATAATATAATATTAACGCAGACAGTCAGAGCACAAAAAAAAAATGTTATATATATCTAAAAGAATTCAAATAAGATTTCTCTTACTATTTTTCTAGGATGGTCAGTCTTTAGCGCTTCTAATGAAAGATTCTGAGGAAGGGAAAAGTCAATTCTCTGCACTGACTGCTACCTTTCAATTTCTCATTAGGGCTGTCTACTACATTAAAACTGGGAGTAGATGTCAGTAGACCAGGATGATTACAATAAAATTTGAATATTTTTTTTTTCCAGGAACTCTTAAGTTTCACATCTTTCTGATCCATTTTAATAGTTCCTATTTTGCTGATGACTCACATATAGCTATGATTCAAAGACAGCTAAAATGGAAAATATCATTAAAAGCTTTGTTGTTTTTTTTTTTAACTTGCATTTAGTTTTTGAACTGGTTTTGACCTATGATATTTTCATAAATAGACTGAGACTGATAACTGTAAGAATCTGCACATTCCTAAGGATAGATCACAAAGAATTTCTTCATTTGGAAAATGCTAAAACCCGATAAGGCTAATTTTGCCTACATTCTGTCCAATAGCACGTACACAACCTAGCAATATCATGCCATTATACTAACATAGTTTCATTATGTTGCCAAATTTGCCACAAACACTAATAATCCAACTTTTTCAAGGTTTTTATAGACTTAAAGTCGTATTTCCACATGCACAATGTGTGTATGGTTACCAACTGATAACAGAACCAGTAGCATTCATTAAGTGTTGCTATAAATCTCTCCACTGAAACAGCAATAATATCGCCTTCCAGCCACCACAATAAATGTAATGCTTAATCTCTCTCTGTGATATTGTATAACTCTAGCCTGCAGCGAGACTTCCACTGTAGGTGGTACTGGAGAGGATAAGTCTGCAGTGACAGCACATGATGTGTTCCCCTTTTCCAGTACTCAGAAGTTCATGAGTTTGAAAGACTGATTTTTTTTTTCTGTTCCAGAGAGAAGCCAGGATTTAGAGAGGGATAAGAAGGGAAAGCAAATGAAAATGTTTTACATGGTACAATACCACTGTAAGTAGGAACCCCACGTATTTTTTGAGATATTCCCTCCCCCCCCCCAGATGCATATTTGATCTACGTCCCTTGAAACTTCACTTTATCCTCATCTTTGCAGTTCTTTGTAGCTCACTTTGTAGCTTTACCCTTCTCCAGCACAGTGAACGATATAACTACCAAAGCAGGTTTTGTGGGAATTCACCAGCAGTGGCTGGTTTTGACCAAGGGAATAACAAAGACACACAAAAGTCTTTTTGTCATGAAAGTTTTCAGTGCCAGCTTCAGATCATAGAAGTCTAGCAGTGTCAGAACAATATGCAATACTTCTAGGGACACTCATCCACAGAAAACACCTTCCTTTTTTAAAATGTCTATCCACTGTCCATCGTTACAGTCTCTGTTTCACAAATGTTCCTATTTCTCACCATTAGCTAAGCACCACCTTTGCTCCAAGTGGACATGAAAGTACCTCATTTTGGTGCATCCTTGTGGCAGGTGGGATTGTCCCATGGTCAGAGGGATCCATGTCCTCCAGCTTCCAGCACCAGCCTCTAAACTGTGTGAGGCCATGCAAGATGCTTTATCCTTAAAGGAAAGACCAACTCCTGTAGCGTTTCCCTCCCATGGGGATAAGGAGAGGAGGAAAACAGAGGTAGGGAGGGGTGACACTCAGCATCCTTGCAGGACAAGGGCCATCCTGTTGGGGCAGACCATGTGCACCCGTATAAACTCTGCTCTTTGAAAAGCAGCAGTGCTCGCCACAGGCTCCTGCCTGCTGCAGACTGAAGCCTGTGTGACAGCCAGCTGAGGACCCAGCCGAGGCCTCCGGCTGGCAACCCGTGCCCTCCCAGAGCAGGGGCTGTCACAGTTGCTTGCTTCCCCTCCCCAGCACCCCCCAGAATGTCAGGCTGTAATCCTGCCCTGATGTTTTGAGCCTCTGAAAGCAAAGCTTCCTACCTTCTGCTTTGCTATTACCGTAGGTATGTAGCACAGGGCTGGATTTGACCTAAATTTGATTTATTCATTTTTTCAATGCTTTACAGGGTACTTAAGCCCTAGGTCAGCAGAGCACTTAATCACATGCTTAACCTTAAGCACATGCTTAAGTGCTTAATCAGGGCCTTGTTGCTATATAAAACACAAAGCTATGACTCAATTTGAAGCAACTGAGTTGAAAAACTGAGACACACACACCCCCCATTCTCATTTGCTTACCTTGATACACACGTATAAGCCAAATTATTAATATTAAATGTGTTTAATATTAATTATTTTGGGTGGAAGCCTAATTTAGGAGTTCACAATACAATCTAGACCCATCTGAATATTGGGGTCCCCGTAGGATTTGTGGCTATCAAGAAAATTATGCTCCCAGATGGAGAAAGTGATACCCTTTCATAATGTAACTGTTGCTGTATATTAATATTTTCTTATTCTAATTATTGCTCTAATAAGAAAAAAAAGGACCATCTTTAAAGCTAAACTCAAAATGAGCAATTCACATGTAATACAAAGATACCACTTACAGCAAGATGCACCCATGTGCACTCTACAACTACATATGCAATTTCAAGATTACTATTTTAAAATGTGTACTGCATCCTTATCTAACTTGTCCAGTAGGTGCAATTATTTGTAGAATTTGTTCTACAGTTCTGCAGGAAATTTTCCTTTTGCTCAAACAGTTCAGATTTGCCTCTGCTGTGATTTTCTTCTGACTAAACATCCTCTGAAACATTTTTTTGATGCTTCCCAGAATTACTGGCACTCTGATTACAATATCCTGTTGGATGGATACCATGAAAGCTGCTAGCTTTGGTAACTGTATCTAAAATGTACAGAATGTCATATAAAGCAGTTTGAGGAGAGGGGGGCCAGGCTTTAAACCAATATCATTTTATGTGACCTGGGAATGCTTATCAACATATTTCTTTTTCATATTACCATCTTTGCTTATGTTTAACAGGAACATTATACCACACACATTTTATACCAGTATTAATTAGAAATTATTGTGCTCCAAAAGTCTAAGATAGGACTGGTAAAAAACATTCATATTTATTTTTATTTATAATAACACAAAAAAATAAGCATTTAGAAAAATCTTCAGCCACGCTAAGACCCGGTTAATGTAACCAAGTCTCAACTTGTCTGGTGAAATCATCAGTTCAGCATGAATACAATAAACAACTTCAAAATATTTTCCACTACTACTCCATCAATGAAGCATATCCTCAGCATCATCCAGAAAGGGTACAGTATCATTTCTCTATGACATAACTATATTTGCTCTTCTTCCTCTGGAACATAAGAGAATGAGACAGCAGTATCCTCAGCCATCATTCACACTAGAAAAGTTGTCCCTTCCTGACCTTCCACCAATTTAACCAGTTGTTCCAGGGTGCAAATAATTAGCCTCTCCTAGATTTTGGTAAAATCCATTCCACTGCAATAGGATGATTACTTTGTCTCCCCTAATCACACAACAAGGAATTTCATGAGAAATGGACAGGAAAATGGCCACATCCTGCCTGTTGCAGAGCAAAAAACACATGGTCACCACCCAGCCCAGCACTATATTTCCTTTCTTTGGCTTCTTGCTACACCCATTAAGTGGGGCTTCCCAGAAAGGACCACCACTCCTAGCTATCCTTGAATCAGTACATCTCAGCAGCTTTGGGGCTTCCTAAGATGTATTATGGGTTCTAATCTAAACATGGCCAAGAGAATCGTATTCAAATGGAGCAGAAACACGAAGAATGACACAGGAGTGCCGTCTTCTGACATAAACAGCTGCTGGGAAGTGGCCGGGGGATGAGGGAGTTTCTGAGGGATGGCCACGATGCCCTTCTACAGGATCTAGCCCAGAGTCAAGCCCATGGGTTTCTAGCAGGGGATGAAGTTGTTGTCTGCCCTGACATTTCCATACATTTCTATTTTACAAACAACCTTTAAAATTATTCCATTCTTACCTTGCTACATCCAGTGCTGTGAAGTTACTTCTGATGTGTAATAGCGTTAAATAAAATCATACTCTATTTGGGGGCTGGGGAAATCAATGATTTCTATTACAGGATTGGTGCACGGTTTACTTCCATCCATTATATTCTCCGCACAGCAATAGCAGGCTCTCAGTTAGGAGATGAACCCCAACCACTTATTAGTTCATGGCTGGAAGCCATCAGCTCCACATTATACAAAATCCCTGATTCATCACAGCCTCACTCCATCCTCACACCTTTCAACTCACGCATCTGAGGTAAATACAAAGTAAAGCAGTGGGAAATCAGAACCAAAGTTTCCACAGTGAGTTTTACTGCATTTTACTGCCTTCTTTTCATTCTTTCAAATCCTTAAAAAAAAAAAAAAGACCTATTTTCTTGCGGGTTTTTTCCTTCAAAGATAATAGCACAGACTTCAACAATATCTCTACCAAAAAGGAAAACTCCTTGAACCTTGACTTTCCATCCTACTACACATAATGAGGCAACTACTTAAACTGCATTTAAAAAGTGCTGAGTAGATGAACTCAATGCCTAATGATGTTACTCAGCTTGTCGGCAGCTGATTGACACTAAAAGTAATAAATTAGAACAGAAAATGATTTTACAAGATCCCTAGGATGACAGACAGGCTAAGTGTAATATCCTCCATTACAGTTGTCACTAGATTTTATACAGTTCAGATCTGAACAGCCTCGGCAGGAAAGTGGAACAATTTCATGAGATAGATCTTTAGATGATGTAGTGTAGCATAAATCCTCTGAAGTTAAAGAAGCTGTTCTGATTTATGCAGACAGGGATCTGGCTCTATATTTTTATACGTGTTTCTACTCAAGTATTGGAATTAAATCATTTGTTTTCCCATGCAAATCTGGGCAGAGAAAAGCAGAAACCCTGTAAGGGAGGAATGCTGAAGGCTGATATCTTGGCTGTGTTTGCTTCTATCCCCCCCTCCTCCTTTTAAAAGGACAGAAAACAGTATTTAGAGCATGGCATCACTGATTTTGTTGGCTGCCTTCATTTCAGGGAAGCCCACTGTAAATCCATGGCTCTGCAGAAGCACCTTTTGAATCATTAGCATTCACTGTCAGAATCCTTTGTAACGTGTTAGGATGTGTAAAGGCAAGACAAAAGGCAAGCATGTGGATACTCCACCAAGCTCAAAAAGCCATTATGCCATTATTGTTTGAGGTTAATGAAAAGAAAGAATAAAAATGTGTATTTGAGCCCTAGCTATCCTTAAAGTCTAAATGACCGATTGCATTTTGGGGGTTTTTTTGCTGTCATTTTTGTAAACTTCCGTTCATAAAACTTTTCATTAGAAGAAAACATAGTCTCTTCACATACAGTTTATTCCAAGCTCAAGGATGACTGTGGATCATTTGAATCCTGCTTCATTCAATGAGCTCTTCTAATGCAATGATTTTCTCCATGGAAGACCTTAACCACTGTGGCCATTTTCAGCTGATGAATTATTTTTTTTTTTTGCATAAATAATTTATAAACCCACTGCAGACTTATACTTTTACACTGAGAGAAAGGAAAAAGGAGGGGGGGAAGGGGGAGGGCCAGGATTGCATCTTAAACTCTATTTACAAATTTACCTTGGCAGGCCCTCTTGCTGCCAATAGGAAGCCATGTTGCATATTTAATTTGCTCTTTTGTTACGACGGGGCTTAGGTTAGTTAATTTCAATTTTCGATTTCAAAAGCTATCAAATATGGCTCAGATGAGAAATCAATTTTTCTCAGCTGCCTCTGTTTTTGTGATGGGGAGGTTTCCCATTGGCGAGAGGACAGCCACGTGACACGGCAAGAGATTAGTTCACTAGACCCCGTGTTTCAGCCACCTCAATTACTGGCTGCCTCTTGTAATTTAGCCTTATAACACCTAATTTCAAGATAGAACTCATATTTAATTCATGAAAGCTTCCACAAGAGTAATTGTGAAATAAATTGCCATAGAAAATATCCATTTGTGACTCGTTTTAATTTTGTATGCTACTAGCACGCTATTTGTTCTACTTGTTTAACACTTTAGCACAAACATATTTTATATTGAACTTTATGGACTGCTAATAGGTTATTATTTTTCACTGTTTCCCCTTCATGGACACACCACCAAATGTCCCTTTCCTTCATGCAGCTCTGGGTCTAGTAATGTTGAAATGGATGTGCTAAAACACAGAAACTTGTAATCTCCTAATTATTGAATGGATTGTTATGATCTGTTCATAACTTTAAAAGTAGCAGATAAAATCACAAGTGATGGTTTGTAAATGGTAGTTAGATGACAAGGATCATTTAAAGGGCCAAGGAATAAATACAGTTTAATTTCTGTAATGTTTTAAACAAACCCATTCATTACACATATTGATGTTTCATGATAACAGTGGTATATGTATTTTTAATTCTTTAACCAAAATAAATGTTTCCACTGTATACACACCATTTTGTCCTTTTCCTCCCTGTTGCTATGACAACAAGGTGGGTGAGGCCTCCTCAACTGCCAAACTCAGCTGTCATCCCTTCACCCTAAAAGCCTTATAATTGCTTTTATTTGCATACGACAATTAGGCAGGATGGCTCACAGCAAGAAAACCAACCTTTCTCTCCCCCAGTGCACACAACGCCAGCCTGTAATTTATAAAAGATACACGCCATGTGGTGGAGCACTAAAATAGAGTGATGAGTCCTTTCATCTGATTGTAAGCTATTAACAAAAGAAAACATCCCCTTTCAGGCTGTAAAAAATGCCTATCTGGTGTGAACCTGGAGCAAAGGAAAAAAAGGGGGGAAAAAAGAAAAAAGTTTTGCCTCCTCCATGCAAACCCTTCACGTTCATTATCACGTTGAACTCTGCAAAACAGTTTGAAAGCAAGAGTTGCATTTTTGGTGCTTGGTGAACAATGGAGTGCCAGCAAAATTGATGACACGGTAAAACTGGATCTGGATGATTGTCCTTGGACTACGTCACACTCAGAGATGCCAACATGAGATGATCGTTCCTAACCAGCTTGCTGAAAGCGCTACAAGAGAACCTTGAGACGGGTCAGGGTGTCAGATGAGGACAGTTGCATGAGAAGCTAGAAGTTCAGTACTTTTAATAGCCCTGCTCCAGGAAAACGTCTGCGTTCAACACAGAGCTTAAGCTCATGCTTAAAGCAAAGCGTGCCTTGCTTGTGTGTTGAGCTGATGTTGGGGCCTAAACACCTGCCCGGCTTCCTCAGGTAAAGAATCGGCATCCAGCTAAATGTTTTTATGCAAGTTGTTTAACAACACGCTGCTGTTTTTAACTTTCATAATTACAAAAGTATCTTTCTCTAAGGAAACTGGTCAAGCAACTCCTCCCTAACAGCTTCTCCTCCTCCTCGTTCTTACTCTCTTCTGGAAGCTCTTCGTGTAATATTTGTAATAACTGATTAAGTATCACCAGCCCTCAAAAATCCCACAAAAGACCCACCTCTCCTTTGACAGATTTTACATCTACAATCTCACTGGTAAAAGCACAGCATGTTAAATTTAGAATTCAAGAAACAAATTGGATTTGGGGAAAAATATGGGATTTGATACTGGGAAAATGAGGGAGCAATAATGATACAAAAAAGCAATACATTCGCTTGCCGCTGTACAGCTAGCTTGATCTAAAAATAAACCCGCTAATACATTACAATGGCATTACAGCACACACATTTTTAAGCCTCTCTGACTTACCTACCTCAGAAGAGCATCCCTGTTGAAAGTGGGGAGACTACATGAAGGAGTAAAGCAGAACAGACCTAGCCTGGCTCAAACACAGGGCTGATCAGATGTCTCACTACAGCTACCTCTGTGACCTGATGTTAAGGAGCAGACCTTGCAGGTATCTCCTTCAACTTTGCCCACTTTATTGCTACAAACTCCACTTTATCACATGAGATTTACCCAACCCAGTTTCAATCAGCGTGTGGAAGAGGGGCAGTAAGTTTGGAGGTGAGAGGAAAAGAGAACAAGGGGATGTTTATAGTCATGGGACATGCACAGTCAAGTCCTCTCCTGCCTTCCCCCCCTCATATAGCTCAGGCAGGTACTCACAAACACAGCAGACAACTTCCAGCAGCACTGCCCAGTACAGAAGAAAGTCAACAGACCACAAGTTTCTCAGTACAAAGCTTGAACAACTAGTAATTTTTGACAGGACCCTGGACTGGCAGCAGGTTCAACTCACAGCTCTGCCACCAACCAGTAGGCTGAGCCCTGACAAATCACAACTTATGGGCTTTAGTTTACGTGGTTGCTCATACACTATGTTGGTACTTTTTCTCAAGTTGCGAGAAGGACGTAAAAGTCCAACAATTCAATCAGCCCAGGATTTTTTCCTAACACAATTTACTTCTATTTCATCCGCTTTGGCTTTACAAGATCCAAATATCCCGTTTGCATACATACTCCACCCTAACTGGACTTGATCCATTTGTCTTAAATTTCAAGTCCAGTGTATATAACTCTTCTAGTTGTGTGTTTCTGTAAGAATTCACCTTATTGTTCTTAGTATCTTGTTCCTGCTCCCAATGCTTGAGAAGTGTGTTGGAGTCTCTAATAAGATTCTCAAAAACTGCAATATATAATTTTATATTTTAAGCAATTTTTCAAAGAAGCCCTTTCATATCCTAGTCTCCTACTGCCATTACAAAGTCAGTTGAATGCACTTATTTATTTCAATAGGAGAAATCTTGTGCTGCTCTGTCGGGACAATTTTTCATTGCATATTTAATCTCAAAACCATGCTGTTGCTGAATTGATCCTTTCAAATGTCCGGAGCCAAATTCTTCCCTGGGATAAGTAAGTATAGAGGCTGCTACACCGTTTGGTTTCAGAGCTCAAATTGGTCCACAATCTTCACATGATACAAAAACTTGACTATAAAAGTACATTGTGAAAGTATAACTACTATAACACAGGACTGCCCTAGGATCAGAGGGCAGTATTATTTCCAGCTCCGTAAAAGTTGTGTATGTTTTACACAGGGAGGCTTGTTTTGAGCAAAGTGAGTTTTTTTGCTCTGTGTTCAATAATCCACAGAACCTAAAAATAGTTAAGATTTCTTATAACGTAGGACAAAACAAATGAAGCTTTGGGCGGCTTTTCAGTTTCAGTGTCTTTGCTCTCCTTTTTCCAAATGCATTCACTTTTCTAAAGAAAAGCAACCCATGAACAATTAACGAAAGTTTACAAGTTTAAACTTCCGAAGGGATGGTCCTAACATGCACTCTGACCATTTACATGGATTTTATGTCACTATTGGCTGCTGCATTCAATAGAAACACTTACAGTACAACCACAGTAACACAGCGCTGTTCATCACATTCACATAAGAATTAAACCTTAATATACTTCTCTCGGAGAGCTCAAACCTCCTTTTCTACTCATGTGGTAAACCCCGTAGCTTTGCTGAAGTTACTACAGCTTTATCTCAATAAAAATTAAAGAAGAATTTGTTCCAAAGTGAATACAACACATAAAATACAATTTACAGTTATATCTAACTGTGCCAAAAATGCACAGAGTTGTCCACATTTCTTTATCTGCCTTATGGAAATATGCTGGGGGGTTGTTCAAACTTCTACTTTTCTGTTTTATTTTTGAAAATTCTCCATATATAGGATAGGGAAACGATTTGAATGTCAGGAAGAGATCTGTGCTATGGAACACTATCTTGTTTTGTGGTGGTTACTGACAGGGTGATGTCATAAGGTATAGGAATAAGGTAAAAGGATGAATGTTACTTTAAAGATATGCATTTGCAGACATAATTTTCAAATATTCATCTTAAAAGTTAGGCTACATCTTTTTTTATGTCCCTTTATTTGTGATGGCTCCTAAAAGCAAACCGAACCAGTTCGATTTTGTGCTCACACTGAAGAACATGTTAATACGCACAAGAAAAGAGGAAAAGAAAGATAATTGATAAAAGCTGTGAATGCCAATAACTGAATCGTGGAGAATTAAATAAGTTTTTAGGAAAAAAAATTTGCTAACATCCCTACCTATATCAAACCAACCTGTAGTAATGGAACGAGTAGGAAGCGAATGAATTTTACTTTCCTTATATGAACAGGTTAAGACACTTCTCTGATTGCACTTGCCTCTATGGCACAGCGGATTTGCAAGTTTCCACCATTTTTTCTACTGAGAGAAATAATAAAAAGTTGCTCATTTGTAATATAGTGAAGTATATGAAAAGCTGCTTTTTGAACTTTAATCTAAACAGAGAACACCTTCAGGTATTTTCTTATTCACATTTATTTTGTAGGCAGATAGATCTAGTTCCGTTTGTAAGAAATTGGCTCCTATTCCCACAAACTAGGGAGGAGGTAGGATCAGGCTCTCACTGATGTTTTGATTATTGCACAGAAAAATGCCACTAAGTAATCTTTCATGCAGACATTATACAGCAGTTCACTGTACTTTAATCCATCTCCTTCTACTTTTTTTTTTTATTTCCAATAAAAGGAACAATGTACACTCGACATGAACTCTAAGATTTAAATGAAGCTTCATGTGTGCTAATATTAGAGAGACATTAATAATAAATTGGGAGGCAGGCAAGCCTAAGATGATTTCTGACTTGGTTTTATACCTCAGACACTAGAACTTGAACTGCAGAGTTTGACACTGACACTTTTTAGGGAACAAAGTCTCTCTCCTACTACCTCCTCCACCCCCCAATTCAAATCTCATCTGAGAAGTGCTGAAATGAAGCTGTCACTCAGGCCTGCTCAGGGACCTGTCAGCAAAACATTGAGCCTTTTCATTTTGATGGGTCAGCCTGCAATCCCCTTGAAAGAGAAGTCCGTGCCACTGTGGTTTTTCTTTCTGCAGGAATTCTGAATTCTAATGAAACTCCAAATCGCTCAATAAAGGCAGGGGCATGGGGAAGTAATCCAACCCAGATCGGAGCGAAATTTGTATTTTATCTTTTTTTTTCCCTCCAAGACCATTATTCTAATAGCATTCACAAAGGGTTGTGGATTTTTTCTTCTCTCCTCCCCTCCTCCTTTTTTTTTTTTTTTTTTCTTTTTGCAGGGCAGGCGCAAAAGGAATGAGGTGTCCTTTGTCTTGATGCTACACTGAGATTAGGTAGCAGCTCTCTGAAAATGAAAGGGCATGGCTCAAATTTTCTTGGGTAAATATCCATCCACCTATTGCAGTCTGCATCTCCACTGCTACAAATATCTCTAATGTATGACTGTGCTGAGAGAAAGAGAAAATTTCACATTAGCATTTCTTCCCCAGAAGAAACAGTCTTTCATTAACACTGTACAAAGCTTTTTCAAGCCAAGAAGGAAAACTGCACCTTTCTCTTCCCCTCTGTTCTCCTCAACTTTCCCTTCCTGATTAGTTACTACCTAGGACTGATATGAGGATGCTGATATCAGGATAGAGGGGAGAGGAGGCAGAAAGAGAGAAAGTAATTTATGTAATATGCTGATGTATTGTCTTTAAAAGTAGCTTTATTAACACACATGTTTTATGTTTTTAAAATATGTATGAATTCAGTAGCCTTTTTATGTTTTCTTCCATTGAAGGCTGTTTATTTTAACAAGGAGATAATTGTATTTTGCTAACTGTTTAAAATTTGGAATCATTAGAGAGGATACGGGGAGCCTAACAGACACAGAATTTAGGACATGGTCAGTACTACAATCTAGTACTTTTTTATATTTTAGGGATTAAAGGTGATCCTATTCATTTTTTTTATAGACTTCTCTGTATGGTGCACAACAATTTAAATAATTTAGGCAATTAAGCACAATCAGATTAAAAAGCAAAATAATATGGAAATTTAAAATATCCATCTGAATAGCATGCACAAAAGTATTTTCTGTGGAAAATACAAAACAACCCCTTTGAGTGATATTTTATGGAACTAGAAAATAAAAATACAGACAGAAAACTAGCTAAAAACTTTGAATTTGAAGCACAATTTAATGCAACAATGTAAAGGTATCAATTAGGTGGTGTAACACTGCTAATGGCAGGATGGTTAAGTGTTGCCTAACTCTCTTCATTGTCTGGTTAACCTGCAAGTATGCCCATCAGTAATGTTTCAACAATGCTACAGCAACCCTTCCACCCTATAATTACGTTTGCGTTATTCAATCTTGCAGAATCACCATCTTCAGGCTCTCACTCTCTCTCTGCAAGACATGACCCAAACATCTCATCTTCCTCTGCTCTCCCTGTCCAAAGAGAATCCATTATAACCCCAGGTGTTGAAAAACCCAGATGTTATGATGCAGCACGCAGCAAACCAACACACATATGTGTATGTGCCTGTGCACAGCACATCTCTCTTCCTACTATTTTCTTGAACATTGTGATCGAACTTGGATGCCAGAAAAAGTGCAGTATGTCATTTTCCTTGGTGATGACCTTCAGAGGTTCTTTTCCCCCCTTGATTGGCACACATCTCCATGGGACATCATTATAATAGACCCCTATTTCCCTACCTACACTGTCAGGGGTTGCTAAAACTATACTTCATTTACCCTGCTATACCTCACTATTGCACCATAGGCAGCACGTACGATCACCCAGAGTTCTGATGCTGCGTTACATGCGGACATCTAGAAAGCAGTTAAAACAGCGATAGACGCTGCTTCCTTCCTTTTGTCAGGACATTAATAGCAGTTTCTCTTTTCTGTATGAAATCCATACCATTTTCCTTCACCCTCTTCCATGGCAGGTAAAGGCAGGGACTTCGATAAAGCAAAGGTACTTATTTTTGTCTTGATTCCAAAGGATTCATTGTATTTTAAAGATATATGTCTAACCTGTGCAATAAGCTTTTGCATACAGTTCAAGATTGGCATACCTATGTTTTATATAAATCTACCTACCCCACACCATATATATAAATGTATGTGTATATAAAGGACACACAGATAATCTTTTTTTAAATAGCTAAATGCTCACAAATCTCCAATTCAGTAGGTGCTGGGCTTCTTAAAATGCACGTGCCACAAAGACAGCCTTGGGTTTTATCACGGCTATTTTGTCATGCACTCTAAGCAGGAGATGCATACACTTAATTACGGGGAAGGTGGCATAATCATTTTACCTTTTCAGTATGTTCAGAGTCTCACAAAGCAAGTGTTGGTTCTCGTTCATTGTCAAGTATCTGAAGATCGCTGATTGCAAAAACTTTATCATGGAAATTTTCTTTTCTGTACATCACCTACAGTTTGCCCCTGCATAACGAATAATTTAAGAATCTACCTTGAAAAATTAACATTGGCCAAAATGTTTAGTGTAGAACCCGGCATGGCTTTCATTATTATTTATTTGGTAATGCTCAACCTTGAGCCTTCTAAGAACAGAAGGGAAACGCACTCCTACCTCATTTGAGGGCTTGATCCAATACCAAAGACAAACTGAACACTACACCTCTAAAAAGACAAGCAAATATTCTGAACAAGATCGAGCTGAATTAATTTATTTCACTCAAAAATCAACCTGATTGTCATCTTCCCTTCACTGGTCCAAGTCCAATTCATACCTACTACAGCCAAATTCCCCCTGCCCGGAGGCAAATGTGTGGAGAAATCATGGACCGGAGCACAGCTGCATCCTCTGTTAAGGGTGATACCCATCCTGATTTAATGGGAGTCCTGGGAATCCTTGTTTTGAAGAGGTAAGCCTGCCAAGGTACAGACCCACAAGTCTACTTCTTCCAATATTCTTTCTGTTCCAATTCAACAGAAGTTGTCACAGTCCAGCTTTTTACATAAAAGCTTGCAACCAGTTTCATAGTTCCACACGCATCAGCTCTTCCTTAGTAAAACAAGCAGCCTAAACTCAGTTATTAACAATCACAGAGCTTCTGCAAAGGGTTTTACCCTGAATCAAGATGCAGGCATTTGTCTTCCTCCTTTCTCTGGCCCCTGAAGGTATGGGATGTGGAAAAATTTTAAAACTGTTACCTACCCATGTACCAAAACCCCACTTAGCAGATTTGGCACCTTTACCTTTTTGTCCTTCCCAGAGACCTTTCTCATCTAAATGACAAGATAAATAACGTGATTTCACAAAGTAGTCCAACAACTTGTGCCTCAAAGGTCTGGTCAAATGGATCCAGAAAACCACCACTGGGTACACTGGCGAAATGTGACCAGCTACTAAGCAGCATGACCATTTCTCTAACCTCTGCTGATGTTGAATAACACTTACCCAAATGGGACCCCATTGAAGAGTCAATTTCCACATGAGATTTGAAGGATCAGAGTCCAAGTAGCAAAACATATATTTAAATGGACTAAGTTAATCTTCAGGTTAATTAATGCCATTCTAGGTTTATTCTAGCGATATTTCATTCTAGTTCATCCTAGTACTATTCTATTTCCCATAAGAACCTTAATATTTTGGGTTATTTTTATTACAAAATTTCAGTCTCCCAGTGATCCAGTATTAATTACTTTGATAGAGTTAAGGCTTGATTTACAACAATGGCCACTTTTTGTGAGCATAAACACTAGAACATTTTAATAAAACTAAAACCGTTGTTGCCTTGTGAGCATTGGCAGAAAGAATTAGAGTCTTTTTTTCTCTTTCATTCAATAAAGTCATAATTTATTCTGTAGATTTTACTTTATATTTAATTTTGTACTGTGGGCATATTCTAATTTTCAAACAACACTGCAGACATCCCTAAATGTTAAAAACCACAAGGATAAACCCAGGAAGTGCTCCAGATACATCTACAGTAGCGTAAGACCTGTTCCTCCCACCCCAATCCCCTTATAATTGGTTACGATGTTCAATATAAGGGATAAATGAGTGCCCCTCTCCTGCTTGCTCACAGTATGCCACAAAACCCTGAAAGGGTTAATTGGCATTTTAAGAAAAGGTAATTGTAAAGCCTATCTGCTGGGGTTATCCCCAGAATTGGGGGGGTGGTGCATAGGTCTCCCACCCACTGGAGCATCTCACATCTTGAAGAGCATGCTGAAGACAAAAGCAGTACTACTGCTGTTTCTTGATTTTCACTTTCAGCTCTAACTGCTAACCCCCAATGTGCTCTTTTGAGTTTACTATATCAAGCTAGTACTTACAGCAGAGTATATGTACTGTGTCTTGACTGTAAAATTATACTGACATTGTAAGCACAAATATAAATCTGTGTGTGTGTGTTTAAATCATACATAATTTACTGCTGGCTTTATGGGTTGCAGAGGAGCACACTGACTGGAGTGGGTGCTCTAAAAAAGAAAAAAATTGGATGGAGAGACTGGCTATGCTTTTATATTTTTAAAATAAACCAAACATTTCACCGAGTAAAATATATAACCTGGCATATAAAAAATAATGCTGTTTTAAGTAAGTGAAAAGTCAAACTGAATCTGGGCGAGGTCATAGGTGGCCATTTTCTTACCATATCAAACCCTCTGCCAGTTGTTTGTAGATGCTCATAATATTTTTATCCTCTGAAAAATATATATTTTGTGTTCACTTTTGCCAACAGAAACTCTTTTTCCGTTATGTTCTTCTAAAGCATTCCAGTGAGGAAATGTACACCGGAACACAAAGGAGACACTTTTCCTCTAGCTCTAGGCTGACAAATATTCAGGAGCTAATGCCAATCTGAGGGTTTTATTCAAGTAACATTTTTCTGGGCACGAGTTGATTCTCATATTACTTTTCTGCGTAGCTTGGCTTTAGGTATTCAGTTTGCAAGAGGCAGAGCTCCTGCATTTATTTAGTTTTTAATAATGTCATCCATTGCAGTGTACAAAAAAAAAAGGGGTGGCTTTACCCCTTTGGCCCTAGATTCATCGAATTCTGGAATGAGTAATTCCTCCCTTTGTGCCCTGTTCCCACTGAGACTACTTCCCTAACATGCAAACTACAGAAACGCTTGCTGTGAGAGAAGGATGGCAGAATGTGATCCCATGAATTTCCTACTCAGATTTAGGATTAAATTCACCACCTTGAAGAAAACTCTCTCTTTTGATGAAATTGGTGGAGCTATTTGTATAAGCATAAGGCAGCAGAGGAAGGCTGCGTACATATTCATTAATCAATATCTCAAATTTTAGAATGAGTTTATTAAAAAAACCTCAAACCTATTCCAACCCTGTTCTAATCTCTCATATACCTGTATGTCCCCCACTTTCTGTAACTAACTCACCCCTCAGCACCAACTCTTTCTCAATTTAAAGAAAGCATCACAGCCAGGATAAAGCAGAATATTTCTTTTTTAAAAAATCAGCCATGATCTTAATTACCTTGTTTCACATCTTGCAGCACCTCTACAGCTGGACAACTGATTTTTAATACTGGTATTTTTCACCCTGAATTTAATGCTGTCCTACTCACTAAACCAAGAGGTTGGTCTTGCTCGTTCCATATCATCATATGAACATGCAGAGGAAAGCATGGTGGTCTACCAACTTCTACATTAGGTAAGAAAAACTGAAAAACTCATTTACTAAGGCTTTTAGAGGACATCAGAGGTTTACTATACGCAGCTGAGGGTTATAACTGCCTTAGCTGCAGTTATATATATAACTGCCTTATTTGCTGGACAGTGAAGTTTTTATCTGTACATGTTGAGAGCAAAACACCTCTCCCACATATGAAACTTTATGAAATGCTGAGCCTGACAACTCTCAGACAGTGCAAGCATTTGTTTTGTCCTATATTGAAGGCTAGTGACACGATCAAGGTCCCTGTAATGTTTTTCAGAATATAAGCCTTTCTTTTTCTAGACTGCCATTAATATTTAAGAGTAAGTTCTTGATGCTGTAGTTTCGGGGCGTTCAAGAACAAATTAGCTGCCTATGCCTTCTGTAGATATTTCTTCTAATATCTCTCTCTCTAATGGGGTATTCACTCAAATGAGTCCAGTGAAATTCTTGTCATTGTTGAGCACGTCTCCTAGATCCTTCCCTCTTTGCTTTCTGCATTTTCACTTCTTCGTGAAGATGCTTAATGCAGTATAATTGAAACAATTTTATTGTCTCCAGCCATCCATTCTACTGTTTCAGTGGCAGAAAATACTGGTCAATTTGACAACTTAATACGACTTTAGTGGTCATTTGAACTCCTTTAAGCCACTGGGTGCTAAAATTACTTGTCAGCTTCCTTCACCTGCAAACGGAATATAACTGGTCCATGAGAAAAGGAGAAGAAAACTCCGTTCCACCAAAAACATTTACCAAAAGAGATAATTGCAAGTTTTACTAATTGATAGGGCAATGACTCTTCCTACAACAGCTCTGAACCACTTGTGAAGCAATACTTGGTGCTTTCACCTGGAGCTCCACTGATGCCTTCGAACTTTAGCTTTTCTTCTTCCCACAGGGCTGGATCATTAAAGACAGAATAGGTTACACAGCCATTTCAACTCTTCCTTTTGTATAGATCATTTTTTGTAATCTAATCTATCTATTAATTGGATGCCTAGTGTTCAACAAATGCAGTTCCAACTCACACTTGAGCTTGGTGCTCTGTCTGTAAAACTGCTAAGTAGATATGTGCAGTTAGTATCGGAGCAACTGCCAAAAGAAAGAAAACATTTCTTTCTCCCTCCTCCCTTCTTTAAGCGTACCTAATTTGCCTCTATATCAGTAGATACAATTAAGTCAAAAACTTATGGTTTTTTTTTAACAAGTTCTGGGTTTGTGTATGTCAACAACATACCAGAAACACAGGTGATAGTTTTTCAGGATCTCTCAAGCTTCCTTCTCAAACTTCCACACAAAGAAAATATCACATAAGAATCAGAAGAACTTGATCTTGTTCCCCTTGAAGTCAATGGCATTCCAATTAAGTTGGCTAGACCCCCACCGTATTTTTTACTTTAGATCTATTTTTTTTTAGGTTGTATATTACCCTATATAGATTACACCATACGCTCTCATACCATCAATAATGGTTTCCATTGACTTATAGCCACAACTACCAGAGAGGCATTGCGGTTAGCTCCTGCCAAGAGGTCACCCTGGGAAGTTTCTGACAAATCAATGGGAGCTTTATGGATTGGTTTTCTTCTCCCTTCCGGGATAAACTCAAATAGTGTCCCTGTCTGGACACTTGTCTTCTGCA
Source organism: Nycticryphes semicollaris (assembly GCA_013400055.1). Lineage (NCBI taxonomy): Eukaryota > Metazoa > Chordata > Aves > Charadriiformes > Rostratulidae > Nycticryphes > Nycticryphes semicollaris. The sequence continues at coordinate 213,041 of VXBJ01002543.1, read as the reverse complement.
CCAAAACTAATTCATCGACGTACTGAGAAACTCCGTTCTGGTCTGTCCCACTGCACGCTGCTCCTTCGATACCTTGCATTTCAGTTCCTATTCTTTAACAACTGTTCAACAGAACACAGGTAGTGTTAAACTAGCACAGGTTTCTTTGTGTCATTCACACTATGGTGAAATCACTTTTCAAATCACATGATTTGATGGGGGCTAATTTCAATGGGGTCCACATAATTAAACTCCCCGCTTTGGAAACTTACCACCTTTGTGTCTTTAAATATAAACTTTGAGGACACATTTAGTAACACTATAATCTTGTTATAGGGATAATACTCTGTTTTTAACGGTGATTAGAAGACTCTCTTAATAACAGCATCAATTTTTCCTTTCAAAGCCAACACAAATTACTGCTCTGAAAAAAAGGCTAGATGTCAGAAAACGTAAGCTAGCTGCTCTCCTTAAAAAACACACATCTAAATTCTTCTGCTAGCCCGGTTTCCTACAGATTTCTGTCCTTTAGCCCTTGCTCCTCGTCTATATCCTCACCATACGCTCTGTTCAGGAAGTCTGAGGAGATGCTGCAGCCCGCCAGCTGTTCCCAATGCGAGCACAGAAGGGTTGAGTCCTGCCCACCTTCCCCTTGGTGGGGGCACTCATTTGGGTTTCTCTCCTCTACCGATTTTCACCAAACTTCCAAGAACTTAATTATCACTGACATTTCTGCCCTTCTGTCAAATACAGCTGAAAAAAGAAAAAGCAGTGATACTAGGAGAGGACTGACAGGTAAAGCAAACAAACACGTAAGCCTCATTTTTGTGGATACGCAACCTAAAGTATGCCAATAAAAATGTACAGAAAGTCTAAACCCCTGCGTTAAAAATACTGCTCCCTGCATGATCTGAGTTAATGCTTCATTTGTATACGGGTGTGTATTTAAAGATAATTAATATTAGCTGTGACTTTTGAGACTGGTATCAACACAGTCTCCCTTTGTAGTGCCTACAGTTTCATAAATGCAAATAATTTTGAGTTTAGTTTTGCATTTTTAATTATTAGCAGGCAGAGTTCCTTTGGTATTTAACTGCCTAACCATGACTCAGGGTAGACACACACATTTGTGGCACTAATTGTGACTAATATTTTCAGGTGTAAAGAAATCAAAGTGGAATTAAAAAAAAAAAAAAAGAAAGAAATTTAACCCCCAAGTGAATCTTGTACTTGAGATGCATGGGCTCAGATTTATTTTTTAAAGCTCTGGTCAAAGAGATTTCCATTAGTTGAACTAAGGTAGTGTATGTAATATTAATACAACTCAGACTGTTGTAAACACTTACTGTATAGTATTGGGGGGGAGGAGATATACTGTGATATTAAAAAAAAACCCCACATTATTTCGAGGTAGGCATGCCAAAAGCAGTTCTCTGGAACAGAAGGTGGCCTAATTATTAAAAGAAATGGCTTCCATCTCTGTGATGGTCTGACTGTTTGTGGATAAAATCCTACAACTGTGAAGGGCCTCATGCACTGCAAAAAAAAAAAAAAAAAATAGAGAGAGAGAAGGAAAAAAAAAAAAAATCAAAGTGTTCAGCAGCCATACATCAGAGAGACTATACAAGAAGGGTATCGTATTTTTAGAGACCCCAGAATTCCTGAGCAAAGTAGTAGTTAGTACCAGGTCTACATCAAAAGAAAACAACATTCTGTGTCATCGCTGGCCTCCTCTGTGATGTTTTGCCCTCAGCTTCATAATACTCAAAAAGTCATGGTTAAAAAAGACAGACTGTCCCTTTAAAATTAGATCATCCCTTTTATTAATATGCAGAATGAGTTGTCAATTGACCAAGCAACAAATGTACATCCTCATATCCTCATTTTCACTTCTATCTATGAATATTTTAAAACCCTAATGTGTGCTTGGCCATTTGGGTTTTAAGCAAAGACTTATCACAGTGTAAAACCCCTCATTTTTATCCCTTAGCTGAGGGCTTCTTTTTCCCTTTTCCAGGGTGTCATTAAAAATCTGATGCCAAGAGCTGGGACTTGGCAGGGTTCGCGATATAATTTGCAATCTGCAGTGTTTGCTGGCTAGCCCCCACCTGCCCCCCTCTTTTTTTTTTTTTTTCTTTTTTTTTTTTTAACCAGCCTGCCTGCTAGAGTCAATAGGGGGCATCCCTCATCTGTCTAAAAGAAAAATAGCAGCATACTAATTAGAATTCTATTTGCCAGAAGCCTCGGAGTTGCTGTGCTTATAGATTTCAAGCTTCTTTTGTTTGAATTAAATTGCCAACTTTTCCCCCCCTCCTCCCTCCTCCCTTTCCTTCTCTGCACTAGGCATGAGAGAGCGGGTGCCTTATTTGATTGAAAGAGGGGGTAGGGGGATGGGGAGGAGGAAAGCCTTAGCTATGGAAATGCTGAGGAAATGTCAGGGTTGTGTTTAAAAATGCCTGGTATGCTTTTCAGTGCCTGACTCCTGTCTTTCTAGCAGGGTTGTGGAGGGGAGGAAAGGGGGCCTGGCATTAAGCGCAGGCACTCTGCCCCTTCCCCCTGACACTGAAATTCTGGGGGAGAGCCGACACGCTTTTCCCCAGCTCAAAGCCAGATGGTTCAAGCTTGGATAAAACCTTGGGATGAGATCACAAAGCTTGTTCATAACAGAACACACAACATCTCTGTTTTTCTGTTAATACCTCCTTTTGTACGCGTTGTGTAGGGTGAGGGAGGGGCCAGGGGATATGTCATAAATCCAAAGGAAAATGTCATATTTAACATTAATTTGTTTTCGTAACCCTGTGAAAGAATTCAAGCTTTCTCCATTAAAATGTCATAATTAACCGTTGAGAAGTTTTATTGCAAATAATTTTTAGGCTCACAAATAACTGAGCGAAATTCACGTCCGAAAGTTTTTCACTGCCCTGAAGCGTCTGAATATATACAGAATTTTTTTTTAGACACAAGGAAGAGTTTCATAGAGCAAGCTTCAAACACAGTGACATTTATGCAACTTCTGAAGTTTAGGTGACTAAATATTAAGACTGAGCTCACTTTCCATCACCACAAATTATGCCCATGCACAATACGACCATTGACTCCAGCCATTCACAGTCAAGTCTCATGCACTGATTCACAACCGAGGATAAGCGAATCATGGGGACAGAATAATGCATTCGATGATCTTCATATTCCTCATAACGATGGAACGCTTGCAAAGGAGTAAGAATTCTTTTCAAATGCATTACTCAGTTAAATTTACTTGACGCTTTCATGGATTTGCTTTCTCCTTACAAATCTTTAGCAGAGCTCACCTATGGCAGTGATGGGCACTCTCGGATGGCGCTGCTTCTGTTCCCTACCCAGATAATATTATATTCCTTATTTGACTTTTAGCATAAATACTACATAGATACTTAATATACAGCATGTTTAGAATTTTTGTGTGCATCAGCTATAAGCTTTATTTCCTTACTGTTCACTCATCACAGTGCAGTTTTGTTTCATAAATGCCCATGAAATGGTGACTTATATTGGGCAGGGCTATCAACATAAGAAAAATAAATTAAGGCTAATTTCAAGTTTGCCTTGTTTGTCTGCCTGTACATAAAATCAGTAATCTGTAAAGCCAAATTCTGTTCTTGAAAAATGTGACCCTCAAATTTGGTGTAAAAATAATACTGAAATTTGCCATCATGTTTGACATAAAGAGCATTTTAATTTTTTTCTTTAAACTGTGAAACCTTTAAGAATTAACAACGTTCTAATTTTTTATGGCATTCAGGCTCATGCCTGAAATACTATCTCTTCCTTTAAAGAAAAAATCATATTTACTTTATTGTAGAATATTTGATTTTGGCTTAGTAGATGCTTTGATTATTTTTGCACAGTCCTTCAAAATAAATTTCCTGAAAAAAACACAGAGCTAAAGTACCAGATAACCACTGCATTTTTATGTATTCATTAAAGATAAGATCTTAAAGGAAAGAGGGAAAATATGGACATTAGTAACTCTTATATATACTCCTTGGTGCTATTATATTTTAATTAGCACAGTTTGCAGGCTGTAACCTTTCCTAGGCCTACATGATGTATGAATATTTTATTTGCATTACTATAAAGTAAAAATAATTTGATTATCATTCATACTATTTAGGATTACATGTTTCTAGACACGCACATAGTCTCTATTTATAGCAGACTTTAACATTTTTAAATAGCAGAGAGTGCTGACAAGTGAAGTATTGATGTTTACAGTATCATGCAAACCCTGAAGCCAACCATGTTCACATCCCTTTGAATTACTTTTCCAATTCGAAGCCTCCGAGAACCCAGTCCTCCTTTATCTCTTCTCGTTATAAAAAGTGGCAGGAGGCAGAGTGGCAGAATGACCCACAAGATGGCACCTGTCACCAGTGGGATTTCTTCTGCCTTCTGCAGGCCAAATTTTGTTTGAACTCACTATGGCCTCTGTCATATCCTCATTTTCCCTTCCACTCTTGCCTCTTCTTCTTAATCCCCTTCGTGCAGGCTCAGGCTCTGTTTACCCAGCTTCCGAAACCTTTTCTGCAAGAAGCCAAAGTAAAACTTTATTGAAAGAGGGGCTCAGGATTAAAAGGCAAACCCCGTACAGGAGGAAGCTGGCTGCCGCCTTTCCCTGGCTTCACTTAAAGACATTTTCTCCTATACGTGATTACCAGGCTCATTCTTACAGATGTGCATCCGAAATATGTGATTGCTTTAGGTCTCAAAGGTGAGAGAGTTGATTAGCTCTCTAATGAAGCCTTTTGTTATTACTTATAGACAAAGTACATCACACAGATGGGAAGTACCGTAAGACCACTTCCTTACACTGGGCCAGATAGATTTTAACTGGTGAGATCATCTAAAGCAATGAGGTAAAACAGTTTCTATAAACGGAGAATCAGTGGATTTAAAAAAAAAAAAAAAAAAGGAAAAAATAACATATTAGAAGTAGGGACAGAAAACAACAAACAAGCATGGTAAGACCATTAGCCTACTGCCCCAAAGATGAAACTGATAATTCATCTGCTACACAAGTAATTTTGTGCTTTGTTCCCCTACAATGCTTTGGACATTCACTAGTTGCCTAATATAGAGTTATAGTAAATCTATAAAGATGATGTTGATGAGCATCCCTCTTGACTACACAAAGGGCCAAATCCACACGCTCTTGCGAAGACACAGCATCCACAGAAAAACCTTCAAGCTGCAGGTCACTCCGTTTGATTTCACCAACAGCAAAGGAGAACTCTTCTTCCACAGAAAAGGATAGAGCAGATCAGTGGGACCTACACAGAGCCTGGAAAACCACGCAGATCTTCTCCTGGGGCACACACCCATTCTGGACCTTGCTCCTACTCTACCTCCCAGCTTTGAAGCCTTCCAAGCCCTGGGGTTCTCCTGCACCTGGCTGTGCCTGAGCACACCACATAAGGCTGTTGATGTCTTCTGTTACTGTCTCTATGGCTTGAAAAGGGAAAATCTCTTACACCCCGTTCCTAATTGTTCTCTCTTCCTTCTATCATCTTCAAAAAAATGCACCTAATTACCCAAAAGCATAAACAGAGTCTTTCAGTAGCCAACAGTAAGAGCACGTGGGAAGAACAGCTCAAAGTTTTCCTTTTTCCTAATGAAAGAGGGTTACAAACCTTCAGTGTTACCAAAAGGAAACATCTTAAGTCATTAAGAATCTCATAGTCCCACCAAACCTAGTTCAGAAACTTGTTTACATATGATTTTATACCAAGCATGTTATTAGAAACAAGGTAGTTATGTTTAGACAGAACTTAGTCATAATGCTAAAAATAACTATTACTATTGCGAAACCTTTAAAATGTCAGTATGACCCCAATGATTAAGGGTATCCCCTTTCAATAACCATCTACGATTAACACAAACAGCACACTGCATTCCTGCACTCCATATAAGTAGCTTTTACTACAAACATATAGAAGTAATTCTCACCTTTCATGCAAAAAGATCAAGCCACAAACATACACTTTACTGAAATTCATCAGATCCTGGAAATCAATACAGATCCCAAGGAGACAGCTTAATTTTGGTAGCCCCTTCATATGTAACTGAGGAATAATCTAGAGGTGTTGGTTAAAAAAAACATCAATAGTGTCCCTCCAAATCAAAAAATATGGATTCATAAAACTCAAGTGCATTTATGAATCATGCCAATTTGCCTTGAGTTTTGGGGGAGGGAGGATTTGGTTTGACCTTTTTGATTTTTCATTTTGAAATGACTTATTTTCAGGGTTGTTTTTTTTTTTTGCTGGTAGATTATGAAATCAAGCAAGTCCAACCCAGAATGAACCATTTTGATCAATCTGAAAGGCAGCTTTTTTGAGAATTTTCCTCTGCCAAGAATTTGAAAATGTCACATTTCATTCCAGGATGAACAGAAGCCAGACTTCGAACTCTCCAAATCCTTTGCGAAACAAAATTTCTGTCTTTTTCACAACTCCAAAATTAATTTTCCTCAAAGACTGCAGGGTGGCTTAAGATAGTGGTCAGCAATTACAGATAACACGTGGGTGGATTTTAATAGCATTAATGTGGCAGGGGCAAGGCCAGGATTGTGGAGTCGGAGCATCTTGAGGGAAGACTGTGAGAGAAGCAAGAGCTCTCCCAGCTCCTGGCTCTCAGTGAATCCCAAGCTCAGGCGAGCTGGGCTGTCTTTGAAGCAAGATATAGACACCGAAGCGAACGCCAACATTTCCTAGCTCCCACTGAGTTTCTATCAATATTCTTAAACTTTAAAAATGAAAAATACAATCTGGTGTAGCAGCCTTAGAAGATTGCTGACTACTGCTACAAGAAACTCTCTACAACTGGAACCTACACAGGGATAAAAACCCAAGAGCTGACCTGTAGCTTTCTACCCAGCCAAGAAAGCTATTAAATTCTTGCTGATTTAAGTTACTCTCCAGTAATGTGGCACCATTTCCTGCAAAAATAAAGATTCTCCCAATGTCCTTAAAAAGGACAATTTCCTAAGGATTGCCATATTGACACAGAACTATTTAAGAAAACTTGGAGGTTGGGAGGCCAAGTCTGCATTGAATCAAAACTCCGTGGCATCAAGGCATCACACTCTTCTGGCACTGCACAGAAACATCTCACCCTTCCATAGACCTTCTCTGAAATTATCCTGGCCTGGGCAAAAGAATCATTTAGGTGAAAGATTCATAAAGGTCACACAACCACCAAGTCAGGCACGTAAAAATCACGGCATCCCTTTTTTATTGGATGTATTTCACAGCCATCCAACCAGACACAAACACAGATAGACCATCCTCTCCTCGACAGGCCAAAGCTGTCCCACCATCTCCTGCTACAGGCAGGACTGTGTCCTTCCTTGGAAGGTGGGTCTGGCAGAGGCCCTGGCACAGAACATGCTGCCTGGGCTTTGCCAGAGTTGCCTTTTGCCGTTTACAACAATGCTCCAAAAGGAGTTTTGGTTTTGAAGTGCTGTAATTAAACTCATCTACAGCTGGTAAATAAAACCAGTCAGAGAAATTCTTTGGGTGTCAAGGACAGCTATCATTTGTGCTTTTTTATCACTGTTGGTTCACAGCATTTCCTCCATGAGCTCCATTGCTTCTACTGCTTTTAACTACCATCCTGCTCACTTGGGAGTCATATTTAAGGTCAGCCAGTACACATTAGTCCTGCCCAGAGTAGAAATTTACTCCTTACACTGGAAATGACAGGCCTGTAAAACAACACATGAAGAAAAAAGCCATTCATTATTTATAAAAAAGCAAAACTACGAGGCTGCCTTTTCTTGCATTAGACAAATCCAGTATGAAATCTCTAACCTGTATGTTATTATAAAAGCTCTGTCCCCTGTAATAACTCTTTGTTTTTGTAATTATTTCAGTCTTTCCACTCAGGAGCAATAAAAAGAGCTTGCCTTTTCCTAGCACTCAGATGAAATAACTTTGAAATCATGCCTTGTAGGGTTTTTTTGTATAATTAATCTCAAGATGTCACTCCCCCCACCCGATATGATAGTCTCACTGGAGTGGACTGGGAGGGGGACAGGGAGGAGGAGGATATTTTGGTTTTCATCCCAGTTAACCACTGTTTCTCCAGAATAAGATCATAAAAATCAAACAAAACCAGCAAGAGATAATCCTCCACCAATAAATTTATCAAGAGCGAATTTTCTGCAGGCTTGCTAAACTGTCATAAAGGGGAGGAGGTAGAGATCAAATATACTGTTGAGTAAGGAAACAGAGAGCACAAACTTTGTCCTCAGCTCGGGGACAATGATGCTCAAAGATTAACCCACCCTCTCAATTAACACCTCACATGAAAATCCCAGCAAGGTCATGGGATCTGTGCTGCAACTCGGTCAATCAGCATTGCCTGCCTCCATACAAACCAAGATCGAATGCAGAATTAACACTGGTCCCCCAAGCCCTCGCTCACAGACTCACGTCAGATTAAGCCCTTGCATGGAGGAGATATGAAAAGCATTTCTAATTAGGGTCTGAGGTTACTGGTTAAAATGCAGTCGAGCAGTCTACCAACCATTCTTCTCCCCCCCTTTTTTTTATAATTTTAATTAAACTCAGATACTATTTAATTCCTACCTGCATATATTTAGTACTACTTGAATGCAAACCTGATAAAGAATACTCCTGATCCCCACTTAGCTGCCACAAGCACTTATTAAAAGGAGGGTGACTGTCTTCAAGATCTTCCATGGGTCCCTTTGCAATAATTACTTTTTCTATCAAATGAAAAGCATAATATTTTTCCGTAAATAGATTTTTTTTTTTCCTTGTGAAACCTTGACTTCTCTACTCTTGTGACGAAATTATAATTATAACTTCAGTGTAGCAGTTAGTTACTGTCATTCCAGCCCATGAGGAGGCTTTTTTCCATATAAGCTCTACTCCTTTTATCCCATTGCTTATAGGATTCATGTGGCGTACACTTGAGGACATTTTGCACCCCTTTATTCTCACAGAAGCATTGCTGTACATCCTGTGTTTTGGTGAAGGGGAGGGAGGGGACTTAGCGCTGGTCAGACCCTGTTAAATTATTTGTAATTCCAGGGCACAACACAACATTTCTGCCATTGTGTGATTAGCAATCTAGATCTCTCCATAACAATTTTTAATATCTACCATGACCCTGGAAGCCTTAATGCTACATCTACAGCATACTAAAGCCTTGTGACTCCAAATTATAGCTCTGAATAATTCAGGAATTGTAACCGTAGCTCAGTACTTATTAAAGCGTTGGGAAAACTTTGGGATTCTCATATCTACAGGCTCTCCATTATTATTCTGATTATAAAGATGTTTTAATATATGCTCTTGCTATTCTTACACATTACCACAATACCATTTGTGAGGAGTCAATAAATGTTCCGAGTAAACTCTTGCATTAAGCAGCTATGCCTCAGAGTATCAAGGGATACAGTAAAATGAAGCTTCATTTTTTTTCGTGGAAGATGGGAATTACATTATAATCTTTACATTAAATTTTAAAATCCCAAATTATGCCTTAGACATAACAACAAAAATCTGCAACCAAACTTATTTTTAAGCAAAACAAAATCATATACACACAGAAGTTCCCAGGCTTCTCCCTAATACACTAACAAAAATAGGGACAAAATTAGTGTAAATTGAACTAGTTTAATAACATATTAAACACCTTCTGCCTGTGCTAATCCCAAGTAAGCGGCTATAATAAGCCTTAGTGACAAGGAGGATCTAATGAAAAGTTGAATTTTTCATAGAGGTTTTATTAGTTTCATCAGCCTCCTCAAAAGTCTAGGACTTCAGTCATGCCAGCTCTGAAATCTGAAAGAGATTATCTTCAGTTTATTGCGTATAAACATCTCACTTCTACAAGGAAAATTCCATTTGATGTCAAGACTTGTTCGTGTCCTAAACATTGAAACCCTGCCACTGGATGTCATACTTGAGTAGCTTTGGGTAAATGTCAGAATTATAAAAAGCCTCAATAACACTACTGAAAAAATCCAAGAGGCATTTTTAGTCCGAGCGTAATCTATAGCACAGAAAGCATCCAAAATAGCATTTTGGCAAAGTTTATTAATCAGCTGCTTTCCCAATCTGTTGAAAGAGTTTCATTAGTTTCTGGACAGTCGAGCACTTGCACATATATTGCCTGTCCTCAGCTGACTACCCCTACACTGACTATGCTATGACTCAGTTAATGGTTCACCAGAGTAGATACCCCACACTATTAAAAGGAACACTCTAGAGATTCATTTAGAATTAAAAGCATCCTTCCCCAAAACCTTGTAAAATATCAGATGTGTTGAGGGGGGAAGTAGCCATAGCCTGCCTCACTAAAAAGAAAAAAAAAAAAATTTAAAAAACCCACTAAAACAGTAAAGTGGGTTGAACCAAAAAAGAAATACTTCTGCAACTACTGCTTAGGCTATCAGGTTTAAAGCAGGTGATAAGGTTTTATTTACAACTCTACTCATAATATCTGGTGTGAAACAGATAAGGTTTTATTATTGCTGCCTGCTTCTGAAAGAAATTACTTTCTAGGTGTGCAGAGCTGTACATTGGAGGACAGTCAGGCTGAGTAGGAAACCTGACTATTCAGGAGAATGAGGATGAAAAGTTCCACCATATTATACCTTTACAGACGTTAATGGGCAGGTAGTGAAAATGAACGCCCAGTTTTAGATTTAGAAAACATTTTCTACCTTCCTTCACAGCTATAACCTGCTTGAGTGGTTTGGGATAGTGGTTTTATTTCTTGTTTAAACTGAAGTTTAGTAACTTCCTTATTTAATTTAAGCTTCAAGCATGGAGGTTTTCTGGGATAAATGTATCTCAGAATCACAGAGTCATCTAGGTTGGAAGGGACCTTTAAGATTATCTAGTCCAACCATCAACCTAACTCTGATAGAAACAAAAACCTTTACTAAACCATGTCACTAAGCACTATGTCAACCCATCTTTTAAATACCGCCAGAGATGGTGCCTCAACCACTTCCCTGGGCAGCCCATCCCAATGCTTAATAACCCTTTCAGTGTAAAAATTTTTCCTAATATCCAACCTGAACCTCCCCTGGTGCAGCTTGAGGCCATTTCCTCTGTTGCCTGTGACTTAGAAGAGACAGACCCTTGCCTCTCTACAAATTGTTTTCAAGTTAAAGATCCATTAAGAAAATACTAAAAAAAAAAAAAAACCAAAAAAAACCCTTAGTGGAAGCCTTTTTTATCTATTGCTGTCAATTCTGGGAACTATTTGTTTTAATACTCATTTAACGCAAGAGTTAAAAAAAACCCCAAAACAAAACACAAAAAAAACCACCAAACCCACACAGACTGAAAATTTTGCAAGATTTTTTTAAAAAAGGAAAAAAACATTAATTCTTTTCCTTTCCCATAGTGAAAGGGATACAAAGCCTATCCTCAGCTCCAGAGATTTTTTTGTTCCTGAAAGATACTGAGAAAGCCACTGAATGTTGGTAAACAAGGCAAGGGGAGCAGACAGCAAGACCAGCATCTTTGAGAACTCCTCAAAGTCCTTCATGTTTAAGGATACGACACCTTACTGGGGTCTGTGTTCTACTTCTGAAGCATTTACTTTTAGAGCACATCCTGATCTGAAACAACCCGAAACGTTAACTTATTATAGAAAAATTGTCACACCATTTTCAAATAAAGGCAAAAAACTTAATCCTACAAAACTCTATTACAGACAGGTAAAGATTAAATGGACAATTAAACACCATGGAAACAATAGAATAAACTCCTGGAAAAAAAAAAATCCATCAATCTTAAATGCACTGTCATTTCATTAAAAGTGTGCTGTGTCACTATTATTTATCCTCAAATTACATCAGCCCCTTGCTTACCTAATTCAGTTCAGCAAGCAAAAGTACTACTTGCCCCTTTGTACATTAGCAGAGCTCCAGCTCTCATCTAGCTTAACCAGAAAAAACAAAAATGAACAAACCACCTGTACCCAAAAGAGCAAAAAAACTTTAGAATACCCATGTTCTTTTCTCAAGTTCATCTCTCCTGTTCAGCTAACCAGCATTCTTTTCATTTCACCTACTCAGGTAAAAAATAACCATTAAATATCACCTAAGTATCACTTAAATTCTATTTTGGGGATTTATGACTAGGATTAGCTTTGTGTCACCTCTTAGTACAGGGTTGAATGACAGAAATTCATTTAAGCACAGTTTCAATCCCATTTCTTCCCTACCTCTGGATTCACATACATTTTTCTTTCTAACATATATTGATCTTGGGAACCCAAAGCCACTTTTTAACACTTTATTAAACACAATATATACAAGGTAACATATTGAAAGTATAATAATGAGGCCAACAGTAATATAATAATGATAGTCGAAGCTCTATCAAATAAGTAATTAATATTTTAATTATAGATCTCATATATCTGCGCCCCACTGTGAAAAATAACTGGGTCTACTAATTTTCATGGACAATGACAAGATTACTATTACTAATGGTCTGAGGTACAAGTGTTTATTTTTAACATTATTAACGGTACTAATTATGATGAATATGATTATTTAGAGTCATTATGTGGTAGAAGAGTTTGATGATCCACTCAGGTGCCTAGAATTTAACATTCTCCATCTACCATCTATGGAAATTAATGACATAGCTTAACTCTATTGTTATCAGACACAGTGTCATGAAAATTGCTTTTAAAGAAGAAAAAAGCAAAAGAGATCATCCAAGTGTGCTGCCCATTTCTTTATTATCCTATGAATGTTCATGTTTGCAAATCAGTTAGAAAGCCTGATAATAAGACGTTACCCACTGGAAAACACAAGACAGTGACTTTTACAGATAAAGGGACAGGTCTCACAAGCACTTCTCCACACAGAAGTATTATTTTCATTATTGCAGGGCTTGGAATCAAAGATCTTGGGCTAAGTACTAGGTTTATACAGGTATCCAAAAAACAGCTTACATAGGCATGACACACAAAGGCATCATTTCTAACACTGATTATGCAGATGGGAAGTTTATACCACAAAAACCCAAAAGTCCCAAGACCATATAATTTATACCACTCAGGGCATCTTTCTGGTATGCCCATGAGCGAAGGGAGGACAGACCTCCCTTCACAGTCTGTCCACCTAAGCATCTTCACAGGTATTTCCTATGTGGTGACATGTATGTGGACAGACAAGGTGCTATGTGAGCTCAAAGACATGCTGCAACTGCGCTTGCAGACTCACAGGAAGGGAAGACTTGTTCAGTGGACAGCCTTGGGCTTGTTACAGGAGGAAAGTGATGACAGAAACACAAAGGCTGTGGGAGGGATAGGCACAGACCACACATTTCCTCAAACCAGAGTCACAGCCTCAGCAAGAGGCCACCACAAGTACAATCAATATGCTATCCACATATCCACAGCATGGCCTCACAGGTCTCAACCAAATACTGTCTCGATGAGGAAAACGTATGTACAATTTCGTTATTGATTTTGAAGTGAGTGGATGCTTAACCCTTTACAGGACTCTCAGCCCTACAGATCCCATGGATTGCTTATGCTTTAACTGCCCATTGACTATAAACAATTGTCACCTCTGCAGTGAGATTCCTCGAGGCTCACAGAAGAGAGAGGGCAGAATCATTAACTAGTTAAATCTGATAAACACAGACTCTCAGAAAAGGAAGAAAGAAAATGGACCATTCTCACTTTGTAGTGCATTTCCATCGGTGACTGGCACACTATTAGGATCGGGATCAAAGGGGGTGGGATGCTGGTGTCTTTGGATTTGGGCCTTTCACATTGTCTGATTGATGGAACTGAAAGGCTTCTGCTTGTAAAGCAGTCACCCCAAACAGCTGTCTCCTGCTCCTGTCCTCCTCTCCATTGCAGCATATGCAGTTCAGATTTCATTTATCAGCCCCTTTGAATAGCAACACTCTTACAGTGGAAGTAAAGCCTTGCATTAAAGAGGATGCTTAGCAATTTGCATGCATGCACTGTATTGCTAAGCATTGTATGGTGTTAGTTGCCAAAGGACATACTGCAATGTGTACCTCCTATCTCCCCCACTTTTCTGGTTTCTTAAATTATTGGTGGTTTACTTCCCTTTCATGTTCAAAGCATAGCAAATTTATTTGATATATTCTGAATGCTGAAGCATGCCAATGACATCAATCAAACTACAGAACACTGGGAAAGCTGCTATAGAGTAATCAGAATTGGCCATAAGCTATAAATATCTACTGTCTCACGATTCTCTTGGCTGCTACGCAAACTTTGATCATTAGCACTGATCAAAGATCATGGGGGATAAAATGGTATTATGATATAATGGCATGTATGCTACAGCTGATACTAAGGGCTATAGATGACCTATGCTTGACTATATCATCTTTCTCTACCCACCAGGAACATTCATTAAAATGGCAGACTTCTTTTTGCTGTACCTTAGAGGATATGTAACAGAAAACTAGTACAATCAGAATTGGCATAACTATTCATGACCAGCCTAGTGTTTTGTATTTGTATTCTCTGTGACATACCTCCTTAAAACACTGCACAGGTGATTCTCAGACAACATCTAATTATGCCTGAGAGGTCACAAAACACAACTAATGACTTTTTATCGTTTTCTTGCTTGTAGATGGATTGGACGTTTCCTCTCTAATAGCAGGATATACCAAGCACTTCACAGGTACATCTTGCATAGTAGATTTATGCAAGTTAGGCTTCGCATTTTAATAACATCATTATTCATATAGGATTGTGTCTTAGTGACCATACCTTTTATTCACTTATAAAACACCCCCCACGCCCAAATTAAAATAACATAGAATATGAGCACACCTCCCTTGCCTGCATGTACAGTTCTGTGTTCAACACTCTGAATTAAGTATTTAAATACCTCACCAGAGCTCAAAAGCTCTCAGATAAACCAAAGTAGTATCCAACCTCACAGTTGTCAAATAAAATGATATAGAATTGTTTTGTATGAAAGAAATTAAATTAATACAGCCTTACTCATTGACTTTGGAGTAATTTCCCTAGGAAATCCACACAGAAAGAAAAATAACCGTAAGTGTTTAAAGTTCTTTTAACCTTTTACTACTTCCAGGAAAATTAGAACATCTTTCCTTAAAATTTAGGAGTTATCTTATCTGGTCAGGAACAAGAATGCCATATGACTTGCATGGCCACAAGCATTTCAGAGCTCTTATCAATAAAATCTGCATAGGTAATTCGCACAGCTAAAATGAAAAGTGATGGATACACACACATAGGCAAAATTACATCCAAACCACAAAGCAAAGCACACCTTTCAAACAGAAGAAAGGCTACAGATTTTTCAAACGTGTCATTCAGCATAACATTCTCATTCTGCTTTGTTAAATATTTCACACTTTCTTGAACCCGTAGCTCCAATACTTTCAAAAAGTAACTTACTAATAGGTAGATGATTACAGTTGTCCCTATTTTACATCTCAGAATAATAAAGACACAGAAAAAGAGATGATCTGTCCAAAATCTTCTAGAAAGGCAGAAAAACATCCACAAGAACCAACCCTACCTCTCCTATGGCCAAACCAAGTAATTTAAACATAAGATATTTCTTCAGCTGAGTTGGGGAAGGGAAAAATCAACCAGCAAGTGAACCCATATTCTCATTAACTGCTTTTATGTAACCTTGTTCTTCCACTCTCACCCCCACCCCCTGCCCCGCATTGCTTGAATTAATAGAGAAAATCATTCATGTAAGTTCTTTTGGTGACATATTTAAAACAGCTGATTCATATACAGGCTTCACACTCCAGGTCAGAACAAATTGTCCTCAAAAGCAACACAGTTAAATTGAGTGGAACTAGCATCCACCAACTTCCAAGGTATATGATATATATTATAAACTTGTCTTACTTGGCACCAATTTGACAACCTCAGTTTGAGAGAACAGAGAGTGAAAATGAGTTTTAAGCATTCCGCTACAAAGAAGGACAACATTCATTATGTACAGTCCTTTAACAGATTGCCCAGATTGTGGAGGCCCCTCAGCAGACTTGAAATTCAGTCTCCCTGTTGCAGTTTTAGTTACTACATGTACTGCTACTACTACAACATAGACCAGTGTATAGTCCAAAATTTCCCACGTAGAAGTCTTACATATTCTGTGTTGTTCATCACAAAACTTGCTCCAGTCCTTCATGGACCTACAAGGCAAGAAGCCAAATTCCACTCCATGGATATGAATCTGAGGAAGGAAAGGGCTGAATATCAGTGTTTACCTCAATACTGCCAACAGCGGGGAACCAGCCACTTTGAACCCATCATGGACTCTTAAACAAGGTCTCACTAGTGATCATCAGGTCTGCCTCAGTGAAAAATCCTGTGACAAAAAGCGTTCATAAAAAGTCTGGCTTGCATGCCATGCAAAGGTGAATTCAGTACCATCGCATCATTCCTATAGGTAGGACCCAAACTGTTTCACGTGCCCATTTCTGATTTACAGCTCTGTAAAGGATTCTGGTTCCTAGGGAAACGCCTTATTTTATTGTGTCTTTGATTCTTAAAAATGTTCATTTTTTGCCCATTTTGGAAGGAGTAGACTGTTTTGCGTGGTGGGTTCCCCACCTGCTTATGACCCATTTGTGAGTTAAGGCTTCAAGATTTCCTTATCTCACCTAAAACCAAAATAAAAGTTGTAAGTGTGATTTGACTTTTACTTCAGTTCATTCTCAAGGTCACTCTGGCAACAATCTGATAAAACAAACACCATAAACCAACAGGAAAAACATGAATTACAGAGCCTGATCCAGTACCTAGCAAAGTCAATGGACATCTGCACTAGTTACAGTGGGCATTTGATCAGGAAGCTGAGTTGGGGATAATTTGGCACTCAAAACCACTTTACCTCCTTTTTTAATAATTGCCATTATCTCAATCTTACTAGCATAGTCCAATTTCGGGCTTACATTACATGCAAAGACCCATCCTGTTGTTAAAAGCAATCATGATGCTGTTATAGTGCCTTGATTATTTCCCTGTGTTTTTAACTAGTCCAGTGGCTCCTGTGTTGGAAAAGATTAGCATTTCTCACTGACTTTCTTTTAAAGCTTTTCCCTACGCTCACTGTAAGCCTAATAGTGTATTCATTAAAAAAAAAAAAAAANTTATTAAAAAAAAAAACAAACCCAAAAAGCAGTTTGTGTTTGAATGTCAGCTAACTTAAATATTTTCTTATATGAAAGTACACTTAACCTCGCAAAAAGTAAAGTTCCCTTTTCCCAGCTCAGATTCACATGGGCCAAAGTGCAGGTGCATGGGTCCATAGGATGAATATATCCTTTTGAAACACATTTTATATCCAGCGATGCACTGAGACACAGACCATATCTACCTAAGCCTATACACAGAAGTGTATCAAAGACACTTGCATCAGTCTGGGGCTAAGGGATACAACCAGAGAAAAGTAAAGATATACAAACACATCAACTTCCTCACAAGATTTTGCCACTTTGCCCTTAGTCAGAAGAAGGGATTATCCACAAGGACTAGAAAAAACATTGCTTCCTTATTAAAGATGACATCTAAATCTTTGCTGGATGCGCAAATGGAGACAAGAACCAAGCAATATGAGCTGTGATAAAGGATTCCTATATCTGAAACCTAAGAGGAAAACTGTGTCGACTTATTTCTGGTGTTCTCTTTCTAATCAAAAGGTCTACGGTAAACCTGGAAGTATACTGCAAACCTAATTACATTAACTTTTCTCAGGCAATCATTTTAAATTACTCTGTAGAGAAAGTGCCATCAATGCAAATCTCTGAGTCGTGCCTCCAAGTCTGAAAATTGTCTTCTCATCTGCCAAACAGGAAAAATGATTGATTACATTTTCACAAATTTAGTCCCTCGTTTTTTAAACCAACTACAGGACTTGTAAAAATGTTTCTAAGGTAAAGCACGGTTTCATTATTTTGTTTCATTTCCATATATATACCCAATGAACATTCTGGCTGGTCACTTACCTCTTTTGTAGGCCACATAATGGATGGTCTTTTCTAAATGCTTATCTTTTTCTTTTCTCCAGATTAATGCGTTATAATCTTAGAACTTTATCCTCTGAAGAGCATTCCACAATGGCTGCTGTACTCTACTGGTGTCTTTGTACTTCATAGGTTTTCACAAGCTACATGCTAGCAGCATTCTGCCTCTCCCTTTGCTAACTAGGGATTAAAAACATTACTCCAGTTATCCTCACCAGTTTAAATCTCAGAACAGCCCAGAAATTATCTGCATTCAACTTTTGATTATACTATCTTCTCAACATCTGCCTATGTATTAAAACCATGCTCATCATCATATGTGGTTTCCCAACCAGCTTTTGCAATAATTACTTGCTATGTAAGTACGTTAACACTGCCTTTCTTCTCCCCTGTCCTAATAATTAGCCCATAGATGAAGCGCTTGGAAATGATCTCTTGCCATCAGGCTCACACTGACCACCTAATACAGAAAGTTTCAAATACTGGGACAGTATTATCTTACTGAAAATAAACTATAATGACCACAGGAGCAAAGAAGAGATTTGTTCTTTCGTTCTTCTCCCTTGAAGAAAAAAAATCTTGGCAGTAGGATTTTGAAAATAAACACTCCGGTCAGCTTTTTTCCATTTTCAGCAGTTAGGGGCAAAGTTAAATAGTACTAATGCATTCCATTTATTTCAGATAGATCAAAGAAAGAAAGAAAACATATCATCAAGCAAAGTTTTCAAAGTATGTGCTCACACACACACACTTCTGCTTTTCTAGGAGGCTTTTTAATGGAAATTACTGCTATTTAATTTATAGATTATCGTGATTGAATAGGAAAGCAAGCATCATTTGGTGCAGTGCAACAGAGGTCATGCATGGTTTTTGGAACATGCTTCACCCATGAACTTGCTTAGTTTCCAGTTCATAGTATAAAGCTGTTGACAGCTCTAGTGAATCCAGCTGTGGTGATTCTGGAAGTTCTAGAAGGTACTGCCTCTGCCAGAGCTGTCCCAAGACAAAGGCAGAAGAAAAAAAAAAAAAAACAAAACCATGTCCACATCTGCACTGCTTTTTGCTGAGTGTACTATCTTCACTGGTTATGTCAACGAAGATGGTTTCAAGCAAGCAGAGGATTTTGGGCTAAATCAGTTAATTATCAGGTATTCACTGCAGTGCTCTGACTTTTCTTCACAGTCAGGAGAGGAGGTGAGGGACACTAGCTCCTTACACCCTTACAGCAACCTTCACCAGAAGTTACTTAGCAGGACCTAAATCACTGCTCCGATTTGGAGTCTTACATGGAGTAATAACTCATGAAGGATAATGAAAAGACAGCTAGGTATTTACCTAGGCTATGAAGCACAGCAAAACATGTTCCTACTTAACTTCCACCAGCCAATATTATCAGTTATTGTCACTTTTAAAGATTTTTCCAGACCCTAAAACACCTCCTTCAGGGCAAGGATGCTGGCCTTACGCTAGCCAGTGAACATACTTGGCAGTTTTCACATAGATATTTTGGGCTGCACACATTTTTGGAAATGCACAAACACAATCAGTACTACATGATATTTTTGTTAACACATGCACAATTGGTTTTAAAGGGATTAAAAGCTGGGTGATGGCTCTCAACATGTGAATAGGAAATCAGTCCAAAAAAACAACATTTCTCTGAAGATGTGCCCGACACAGTCCGTCTTGATCCACAATTGCAGAGCGTACGCATCAACAAACCAGAAGATAATAAACAGAGCTATATTCAGAAGTTTCCAAGAGGAGGTAAGAGTCGTGGTAGATCACCAGCTGTGACTAAAATTTACTCATAACCCTTGGATGTATAAGCAGGGATAGAAAGACAGGTAAGGAGGGAGAAGTAACAACAAATGTAGCAGTGATATTTAGTCACTACCAAAATACTTGGTATGGAAAATTAAGATTGTTTCCCAAAAAGATTTAAAAGTTTAGGAAAGCCATTGTATAGCAAGAGATCTGAAAACCCTTCATCTAAACAGACTGTCCATAAAATGTACTGGTTAAACTGACCCTGATGTTGAAACACCGATGTGAGAAAAAGGTATCAGTCTGGACCTTCAGGACATGCTGAGTTGCTACCTGAATCTAAACAGAAGAGGCAGCTATGGGGTGGCAACGAGGCATGTCTCACTGAACCCAACACAAACAGGATACAGCAGAAACTTCAAATCATTTCACACTCCAGATCCAGACCCTGTGTGGCAAGTCGAGCCAGCAGAACCACCATCACTATTTCCTGAGTCCACCATGCCTGCAGGCTCCTTCCTTCCATACCCTGCCTTTAAGAGTTTCAGCCTGTGATTGGAGCTGGCTCATTGCCATGCCCATGGATGGAACACCTGACAGTTTTTATCTGGTGAGCAAGATGCTTCCCTGTTCTCTGAACAGAGTCATGAGCCCTACAGATACCTTGCACCCTACTGAATGAACATGTCTATGGCCCTCAAAGGAGGCAGCATGAGAATCTCCTCCCGCAGGTTTACCACGGGATCCAAGCAGTGGGCAAACCTAATGTTTTAGTTACAAGCTTGGCCAAATTTAATATATCTAAGTTTGAGTACAGAGTTCTGTCTGAGGAAGTAATGCTGTGGATAAAATTCACTTTGTTGAATTTAGCTTCCCAAATGAATTGCTGAATAGTCACTCATATTTGCCTTGATGATAGTTTTAGAAGTTGCTTATCATGCCAATATTCACACAAAAGCAGACATAGGTACAAGTTTTCTGCCGGATACTAACAATCTATATAAACTGATGTTATTACCAGAGTCAATATGTATATGTTGGCAATTACATATGTTTTTCTTCTTCCCACTATATAAATTTCCTTTCTCTAATAAAGTGTGGAAGCTTTCCCAAAGAGTTTAATAACCCAGAATCACTGAAGTGTAGCTGTTAAAACAAGCTAAGCTGGTTTAACTTCTGAGCTGTCAGACTTAATTTGAAATGACGAGATCTGACCACTGGTTTTATGTGAATTGCTAAAATTAGGTCATTTCCAAAGATATGCAATAAATACAAGAAAGTATGTCAAAGTTCATGGGTTTTTTTTGTTCTGAATTTGTTTTCTTAAATAAAGTGGCAAAATACATTAATTTCTTGAAATAATCTAAAAAATAGTTAAAACAGTTAAGCATACTAATAACCCATGAATAATAGCGTTCCCTTAATTACAAAAAGATAATTTTCAAAAGGTATTTTAACATTAATTTTTTTTTTACATATATCTAGTTCCATCATTTTTTTTTTATCCTTGAGGCAGTAAAAGCAAATGCATATGGCATGAAAATCTGTTAAAACATAGTACTTTACACCTTTGTTTGTACCTGCTCCAAATATATTTGTCTATAAATTAACTGCACATGGTAATTTTCACATTGGCTTATTTTATCCATGTGTTCAAGAAATTTAATACATCATTTGTGTTCCATCAATTACAGTTCTAATCAGCAGACAAAAACAGGAGGGCTATAAACATACCTACGTATTTTTGCATTTCTATATGCAATTCATGCCCAAGGCATCAACTGTATATCAAAAAAGGCCAAAAAAGTAACCCTGTACTTCTAGTGCATCTCTGAGGAGCTGAATTTATTTAAAGTACCAGTGTATTAAGCGTCAAAAAGGGATGTCGTGTTATGTGTGGTTAGCCTCATTCTACAGGCAAAAGAACTGAGCTATGGCTTTAGTGGTCTACAGGGTAGGTCTTCTTCTAGTAAGATCCACACAATAATCTCATAGGCTTCGTCTCAGCACCAACCATTATCTTCATAGTAAGACTGTGCTGCACCTGTGTGTTCTCCAGTAGCAGCTGGTATTCACGTCAGCAGCTAAACGCTATTACTGTGAGTTTTTCCCAAAGGAAATCCACAGATCTCAGACCAGAGCCCAGGTATTCCCAATACAGAACATGCTCTAAAAACATCACAAGCCTGCCTCCTCCTCCTGCGAGCCAGGGTCCCTATTTAAGAAAGGCTGCATCACAGAGTGCCCCGGGGTTCTCCGCCAACTCCCTCAACACACGTTTCCATCCAAAGCGGGATGGATGTGTATTACATGTGGGTTGGGTCACCTCACCCCCTCTCAATTTTAGCACATGTGAAATCTGCCATATGGACAGCTCTGAAGACTGAAGTCCTTCACTCACTTGTAAGAGTAGTAGAACACAATCCTTCCCGTTTAATGGAAATTCCTTTACTGCATCTCATCCCTTGACGCAAATTTTTAGGAAGGCAGGAAAACTGAGCTAGATCCCCAAGTCTAGTTCCCAGCTCCTGAAGACCACACAGGCCCTTTCACAGGCTAACCAAACCACAGCTAGAACTACCTGGCTCAGGGATTCATCTTCTCTGTTTCCACCATTGCTCCTACTCTTGGGTTGCTTTAAGTCCCACTTTTTGAACAGATAGAAGATTTGTTCTCACTTCCACCCTTAAATTAGCCTCATGTTATTGTACTAATACCATTATTGGTGTATAGGACAGGCAGAGAATTCAGATTCTTTCTTTCATTCAGTCTTTGCACTGAAAGCTTCGGCTTTCACAAGGAGCAACAAGAAGTTAGACAATGAGCAGAAATCTCATTTCATATCACCCTTGCTTTAATATCAGCTTGCTCTGGATTCAGACAGAAAGTTGAGACTTAAAACGCTGCACCTCTTCACCTGATACAACGCTAGATGGTACACTTATTTAAAGAGGTTACATATGGAAAAAGTTAATGCCGCAATCCAACAAAAACTTGCCTAAATGCTTGATTTCAGGCGTACAAATAATTCCATTAAATTGAAATGGCTCAAGCCCATTGAACTCAATGTGCCTATGCCCATGACTAAATTATAAGGCACAGGATTGTGGATGTAGAGATCATTATCCATGACCCAATTTGGTGGGTCCTCACGTAAATCAGATAAGCAAATCCCTTCTGCTCATGTTTGCAGAGTGCAGAATCCTTGCAAGCTGGATGTCTTAAGAGATGAAAACAAGGAAAACCAGCCAAGTATCTTGGGCACTATGGTAAATTTTTAACTGTGGCCACAACTATTCAGTTCGGTCACTTTTTAAGAAAAAAAAAATAATGGTATAAACAGAACTCAGTACAGCTTCTTAGTACTATGTATAGGACAAGATCCATGTTCCAAATTTTAACTCAGTAAGCATTACCTAGAGGCTGTCTTTAGAGGCTTCCTTTAATTTTCTCTTTAAAGCTTAATCATATTACAGGAAATATTTGGCCAAGGTGTGGTTATTCATCATGATATCTATATTAACAGCACGATCAGAAAGGTTTCTGTCAATTTTTCATTTTAACCTGGCTTTTACTTTCATAATATAATTACGTCCCCTCATTTCATTTATGTTATAAAAAGAAATTATGCCTTTTAATTTTCTTTTACTGAAAAAAAAAGCTTTTTCTATAAAAACCTATGTTGTAGTGGGCAACATATTTAGAGCTTACGATCAGCAATTTCTCTAAAGAGGAAGATTTAAGGAAAAAAGTGGCTCTAAAAGTAATTTCAGCAGCAAAGTAGATTAAATATCCACCATATTAGTCACAGAGTATTAGATGGAATTGGATTGACTGGGAAGAGGTCAAAGAGTTGCTGAAGGTTTTAGCCCACCAGAGGAGCAATAAAATTCAACCATACTTAAAATCATTAGCTTTAAACCCTTTGATATTAGATCCAAACCTCCAGTGCTCACAGAAGGAACCTCCAAGCACTATGCCAAGCCACAAGGAAACCCTTTAAGACATTTACATTTCATGGAAACCTTTAAGCGAAGTAGAGGAGTGAAGATACAAGGAACCCACATGTGAAGGAAGACGGTGACACAGAGGGGAAAGGAAAATGCAGCCACTGAAGAAAGTTAAACTTATAAAACTGCAATACCCTCTACTACAAGTTCTAGTGGGGCCTGTGGTTCAGTTTTTAGCTAGCAAATAAGCCCCCCACCAATATCTACCCACTTTCTCCAGTTTGCTTCCTTGCTCCCAGTCCCACTGCTTGTTTCTTCCCTCCTTTCCTTGTGATGACAAGGCGCATTTCCCCTCACAAAGAAGGGCTGCGTTTGCCAGCAAGAATGGCACCAAAATGAGACAATCAAACACACATCTGAATTGTATGACATGATAAAGGAAAAATGCTATGTGCTGACAGCAAGGCAAGGAGGAAATCTAAAAATGCAGAAGTCATCTAAGACAGAGACAATCCAAAAGAAAGAGAAAAAGGCAGAGGAGTAATTAAAAACCCTGAAGACAGTGATGGGTCTCAAGTTTTTGAACTGGCTCCCTATTTAATAGAAAGGATGGTTTCCACCCGAGAGAAGAGAGATAAAAGAGAGACTTTGCTGTAACTAATAACCAACTGACATATTTCTGTTGGTTTTGTACATTTTTCCACTCGTTTTGAAAATGACAAGTATAATTAAAGTTGTTAAATACATCGAGAGACTTGTCAGTCAACTAAAATATCAACTCTTATAAATTCTCCACAATAAGTACTGCACATAGCACAATGCAGAAGAAATTAATCTCTCACTAGAAAGATTTAGTCATTTGATGATCCTATAAAAAAACATCCCAGATTTTCTATTTTCTGAGGCAAGATGAACTTTTCTTTGTGCATTTGTGAATATAAAATGTATGCATTTAATTTAACTTCTGGAGTATAGCAAAATGAAAATCCCAAGAAGAATTTTGGCGCCTATTCTGAAATGTTTGGAGTTTTAATTTTAATGCATGTTCTTTGCAGGAGCACATTAGTATTTTTGCACAGGTGTTGCTTTTGTTTAATGCTTCAAAGAGGATGCTCCAGCAAGATGCATTTTAGGGGCAAGTTCCAACGGACAAAGTTTATCTGTGCCCTGCCATAAAGTTCAAACTCAATTAAACAGACCTAAGCAATACTTTAGCCTTGTGTTAGCTATGTATGCAGGATAATTTTACCCTAAACACATAAAAACCTCTTATTTATGTTGAGCTATAGCCTTTCAAGCCATTCAGAAAAGCCAAACCCTCAAAATGTGGTTTCAGCACTCAGCTAATCCAAGTGCTCTAACAGGTATAATATGATCCAAAAGGCTAAAAGCCTGTTAGCGGAGAAGAACCCATGCAAATACAGGAACTACTTCATAAGCAACACTGTGGGAAATAACCTACCCTCAAAAACATGAAAATGTGCTTTTCCAGTATTTGATAAGAAATAGTGTCTTAAAGAAACCATCATCACTCTCCATCACCAAAGCATGCATCTCTGAGAAAACAGTGGATTCTGGTTGCATAAGTCAGCAAGCAACCTGTGCAATACGCTGAAATGCTCTTCATCCCCCTTCCTATGCAGAATACAGACCTCTGCAAATGTTATAGACTCTGGCCATCACATCTGTGGGAATCTTCTCCTGTCCTGCTTCTCACCCCCCTGAGGGACACGAGGGCTGGAACACTGCTGAGGGCCTGGCAGCACTTAGCTCTAGGTGGCAGTGCAAGGCCATCAGGGGCAGCAGGTCCTTTCCTGGATGCCCTAAGCAGATGACGAACCTTAAAAGAGGTAGAGGGGGGAAGGAGGTTCCTGGAACTTACTAAAACTCTTCAGGGAAGCAAACTCCACAGGAAAATTGAGCTTATTTCATATGAGTCATGACAAAGTGTTCAAACCTCATTTGAGCATACTGCAGTCACTCCTGTAACCGCTGTACAAATGTAATCAGAGAGGAGAGGAAAAAAAAAAAATAAAGCAAATGAAGCTTTGGCTCAGCCACGAACACACATGTTCAAGAGTAAAGTCAGTGTGAAGGGAGAATAACTTCCAGCTTGTCAAAGTCTTCAGTAAGAGATTCTCATCCTCATCCAGGCTGAATTCCTCTGACTCCTTCTGAGGCAATATAACTTTGAGAGCATTCAGGAGATTGGAATCAACGCTGTCTAAACCAGCACAACTGGTAATATAGGATGTCAGCTGGGTTCTCATGGTAAATTAAGGAGCCTTGATTTAAAAAAAAAAAAAAAAGTTTTAATTCTTGTTTGAAACCTTAAAAAAAATATTTTTTTTTAATTTTTAAAGGCTGGTTTATTCTCTGGCATTTTAGTATCCCCAGTAGCTGTAGCAGAATTTTTCTTGTTTCATTTTGTAGATGATCAGATGGGAACCAGACCAACTTCTCCCCTCCTGCTAGTGGAAGGTCAATCCTCAAAGCAGCTCAGTCTTTGTTGTTGTTTAAACCTTGACAACACTGCTGGGATTGTCAGAAATAAGTGAAGGTTTATATACAGAGAATACCTGACCACTTAGAGATGCACTGGCATCTCCTGTACAAGGCAGATTATGGATGAAGCTTACAAATACGATTCATGAAGCGAGACAGTTTCTTTTGCACTTCATGAAAGTAAACCCAGAGACCTTATAAAAGTTATTTTCCCTGATGGAACTTACTGCTTTAAGTCATTTTGATGAGTAGATACTTGAGCGGCAGTAGAATAAAATATGCACACAAAATATTAGTATCTGAAGACACTCTTAAAAGAATATCTCCAAGGATGTTGTTATATGTGAGGCAGAATACACACTGTATCAAAGCAGTTCTTGTGTTTCATAATTTAAATCAGAACTGGTAGAATGAGGCTTGAGTGATCAATTTCTTTTCGGGGATCCTGACTGAAAGAATAGTTGACATTTCATAGGTTTTTTAGTGCCCCAAATAGTCTGTTTTCAATCTCTGAAGGCTTATTTTTCTTTCTAAAGATGGCGTGGGGCCTGGGGGACCCACTTAAAGTTTCTTGCCATACTTGGCCAAGAAACACAAAGTGTTGGTGAAGTATAAACACAGAGCCCTTTTTCTTTGACCCATTCTGCAGTGTGATGGGATAGTGTTGTTAGTTTATGTGAGAGAAAATAGCATAGGCTTTCTGAAAAAAAAAAAAAAGTGGAATTGGATTAAGGCCTTTGTGCAAGTCTCAATGCTGAGGGGAATTAGCAATAGTTGTAGGCACTTAAAGGAGCTCTCATGCTGAAGCTTATCCCAGATTTTACACAATAAACATTTGAATATCAACAGTGTTTTGCAACTTGCAGCACTAATGTATAAACTTCTTCCTTTTGAAACTCCCAAATCCCTCCAAATGTCCGCAACACCCTCTACATAAACATGTAGGGCCTACAGTGGAAAACACTCAGAGATGTAAGCCTGATTTTTTTATTTCTTTATTTCTTTTTCATCCCCAGAATCTAAAATGATCTAGCACCGTTAGCTGGTTTAGGCACCTTAGAAGTTCTCTATTTTAACCAACTTTTCCCCCTCTTGCCATACTTTCCATTTAAAAGACAAAGATGTCAATGAGACATGAGCTTGACTCGGGTAGTCTAATCTTACATATTTCATGCTACTACAAAAAGCCACTACAAAAGCTTTAAAGTGTTTCATTAAAACACTGATCTTTCATCTTATCTGTATGTTCAAAGCATATTTTTCTGGAGCTCAGCTACCGAGCTTAAACCATGCTGTATCATGAATACGTGGGACAAACGTTCAGTTCCCTCACCTTAAACTTGTTTGCAGGTGAGCAAGACTCAGAACAGACCAACCAGGGAAAGCTGGACTCCTTACTGCTGGAGCTGGACTAACATCCATGGAGTTGGTGTCTTCAGCCTTAGAGTCAAGCCTAGCAGTTAATGACAGATGGGGAGTTTCGTAACATTAGGTGTATCAAATTCACACCGACACAGTTGGGAAAAAAAGATCATTCTTTTCCAGATAGCGATCAGCTAGATTCGCAGTTGACATGATGTTTCTACTGGCTTTTCTGGATGTGACTTAATTTTGGTATCCTGTTTAAAGGATGACAGCAGGCTCAGAAACAAATTACTTCCACACTCTTACTATGAACCCAAAGTAAATCTTCTCAATACAGTATGTAATTATAAAAGTTCCCCCCCACAATTTCCTTTTAAGCTCATATTAGGTAGGGATGTATGTAATCAATTTCACAGCTCTGTATCTGTCTACTAAGAGATTGAACAAAGACATAAGCCCATGGTGAAAAAGCAGAGTGGGGAAAACTTGGAGATCATTTTTTGTTACAGTGTTTGTTTTGTGCTTGGAAGGGCTGCGATAAGAAACTCACTGCATGAAGAAAAAATGAAGACATTACTGCCCTGTCCAGTTCTGAAGCATGTTGAAGCACTTTGCCTATTGAATTTGATACAATGATGTATAGATGAATAAAGTTATCTCTAGTATTGAATGGGACGGTGTCAGTGGGAGGGTAAAAAGGGAGGAACTTGGAATCTGAAAAGAATACTTCTCCCCCTCCCCCCCAGCTCTTTTTAAGAACTTGAAGGTCAGGGTCCAGCTGCCGTAAAAGGCTAGAGGACAAACAAAATGCTGCACAGGCCCAAATAAAGACAACTATAGACACATTGCAGAGGTTTCATGCTTCAAGTAGCTATTATATTAACCTACACTTTAGGCAAAGAGCATTTTAGGTTTCACACTGATGAAAACATAGGATGAGCAGAAGCATCAGTAAAAGTTGCATCTTTAATGAAACAGATGAAACAGGCCAGCAAAGGTAGGAAACATTTTTTTAAAAGAGGAAATTATATTGATGCCCGTTTACTTGAAAGTCTGATTATTTTGACTGAGATAAGCCAGTAACATCGCTTTTCCCTTCTTAACAAACAGCTAGTAGGTATTTTAATAGATCTGTTGCCTAGCTCCTTGCAAGGCCTATATCATATACAGCAAGAAATACAGTCTTAAGATTTGAGTTAATATCTGAAGTGTTAATATTCTGATAATCTATCATTCCCTCCACAGTCTGGGAAATAACAGGAAGAGTCTTCAGTGAAGTAGTGAGAAGGGTTAATATCACTGATGAGAGGGGGGAAAAAAACTACATTAAAACATCAAGTTGAGCTGCATTTTGTCACTCATGCTCAGTGCTGCTTATTGTTGTCTTGCAATTATTCTAAATTTAAATGTCTCCCTGTAAGATGAAAGAATGGCTAGTATCTT
The DNA here is from genome assembly GCA_013400055.1 of Nycticryphes semicollaris. Lineage (NCBI taxonomy): Eukaryota > Metazoa > Chordata > Aves > Charadriiformes > Rostratulidae > Nycticryphes > Nycticryphes semicollaris. Next base: position 183,970 of record VXBJ01002543.1, on the reverse strand, counting down.
TTTTTTTTTCTTAAAAGAATAAAAACTACTAGCCTGTCCTGTTCAGCAGGGGGGAGAAGGGGGCTGGATAGCTTTGTCTGAGTTTACTTGGCTTTTTTTAAAACAAAAAAGAAACAGGCGAGTTAAAAACTTGAGGTCATGAGACTATTCTTATATATATAAGACTAAATTAAGTAGCTTCAGATGATTGCTATAAAACCCAATACATTTCACCATTACTGTTTTTCCAACACTGGTTGGTTTTAATTTTATTTTTTATCAATAGCATAAAATTATAAAAAATATTCAAAGGAATTTAACAGCTTGACATAGCACGTACATTTCACAATAAAGAGATCTTTCAGTAACTAAAACTAGGTTGTCCTAATGCCACATGGTCAAATAAGCTCTTTACAAGTTAACTTTTAGACTAAAGTAGATATTTAATCAGGTAAGTTGGCAGAAAGGGAAAGGCAAAAGCTANAAAAAAAAAAAAAAAGATGCAACAGTTAAGACTTTAACAACATTGTTTCCAGACTAATGTAAGTTGCAGATCATTAACTGAATACATTGTCTAATGGGCATAAATTATAGACTTCGTTTTGAAGTTTCTCTTTTGTCTGCAGTCAAACTTTGAATTTCATCCAATCTATATAGATAAATCTAGGGATTAATCTGGAGGTTTAAATGGTTTAGCCAAAGGTTGGTCCAGCTTTATAATAATGACAGCTGATTTGTGTTACTTTCCACTGAGATTTCTTTTTTGGATGACCCCCCTACATATTGCATCTTGCAATTAGACTGTTGACAACTCTATTATGCTGACAGCAGAGGTAGATCTACACAGGGAATTATACAGCATGCTATGCTGTAAATGTTACTCACAGATGTCTTAAGAGACGGTAGCTTATCCCATGTGTTCTTATCTATGCTGCAGTGCATCTCGAGTTGCAGTTGTTAGAGTCAGAATTGATGACATGCTGAGTCTAATGCAACTCTTACCAACAACTTTCCAAGATTAGGAGCCTGTCAGGATGATGTCAATGGAGGTTTAAGAAGTGCTTTCTGAAGTTGTTCTGAGTTAATAATTAATGGGTATCTCCCTTTGATAGATCCTTTATATTTGGATGCAGCTGGCTGGAAATAACCACAAAGGGAACCTGATTTTATTTGTCATTAATTTTGACTTTACTTAGCAAGTGATCATGCATCCCACCATCACAGCTTTACTAATCTGGCTGTACCATAATGTGAAGATGAAATCTTTGATTAACAAAACAGATTAATCAGTTTCTAGGGTGTTTTGGGGTAAGATGCATGTACATATATCTCCTCCCAAGTAGTTTCCAAATACATGCTTAAAGAGGTGGTAAGTGTTAAAAGCTGTCGAGTAATCAGAATGATGTTTTTGATGTCGGCTGCGTCTTCATCTTGTATAAAGAAGCACTGTGCCAACTAAACCAGAAATGTTTTGTCTGCACATAAGAGATGAAGATTTGGCAGTGCGTGCTGTAAAGAACAGGTTTAGGGCTTAAACCCATATTTTGTACTCAAAAGTCAGTTTTACAAGGGAAATTAATCTGAGTTAATTTCTAATACTAATCTTTTGCTATGATAATGCCCACAGATGCTAAGTGCTGCCTAGATATTATAGGTATTATAGGTATTATTATAGGTAAGACTATGTCTTACCTTAGATAATTGCTAATTTATATTGATTTATTTTCCAGTATTTGAAATAAGTGCATATGTATAGTACCTACACATTCCAAGTCAGGAATAAGAGTAAATTCACACATATATGACCTTAATTTCGTTACAAGGAAAAACGATTGAGGATTCAACCCTTTATGAAATTTCCACTGCCACACAAAATGCACCAAAATTACTCCATAAAATACTTTTTTTGGGACTGACCTAGTCTATTAAAATTGCTTCACAAAAGTAATTAAGGAAACCAAAAAGTGAAGATTTGAAGGAAAAGAACATAAAAACACAGTATTCTGGATATTCAGAGATTTTTGTCACTGTTAGAATGTTTTCACCTACAAATAACAAGTAATAAATTCAACTGTATTACCTCAAAATAGTCTTAAATAAAAAATTAGATCTTTACAGTTGAGGAAAAAAAGTATATGCAAGAGATGCATTTAAATGCATTGAGGCTATTTTCACATAAGTAAACAAGTAGTTAGGGATATTTTATTACTACTCACACAAAGAATCAAAGCAAAACTTAGTAGTTAAATAACAGGTCTGTTACTCTCCTGGGTGATCTACCCACTGTAGATTAAATCCTATTGAGACGGAACACTTCACTAGTCAGATAATGAACAAGCAGCAAGTTTGTTGTATTGATTTTTAGAGAGCACACATTTCTAAGTGGTATCAATACACATTACCAGTCTTCTACTTATTAGGTATTTTCCATCCTGTGAATCAAGTTTCAAGTTTGTAACGAGTGTAGGCTATAAACTTTTCCAGTAAGACCAGGAAATAAAATTAAACAACTGTTGCTGTCTATTTAGGCACTGCAGTAGATGTGATAAATACACATTCTGGTCCTGAGTTTAGTGCAGCGGGTGGATTTGGTGAGAGCAGTGATAGGTGGGCATCAACTGTTAGCAACTCTGAAAAATCTTCAATATGAACAGACTCTCCCCTCCACCAGTGTGCATCTCAAATATATTTAAGTGTTTGAACGCATTTGTGAACTATGGAGGGCATCCTTAAGAGTTAAGAGAAGCTTGACTGTCATGCCACAGCTCTCACTGATCATCCATAATTGAAAATAGCCTCTCTTACACTCTCTCCCCCTGCTCCCCAACCCATCTTAAATTGTTTTGAAAAGTTGATAGGTGGCAGCAGGGAAGCTGAAAGTACAGCTAGGTCTTCAGATTGTTTGGGGTTTTGTTGGCTTTTGGTTTGGGTGGGGTTTGGTTTTGGTTTTTTCTTCACATCCTTACCTGTTTGGACAGATTAATTCAGGGAAACATGCTGCTTCAGTCATCCTGAACATTTGATTACCATTAGAGCTGGATTTGAGACTTGTCAGTAACGTGCAAGTAGGGCAAACCCACTAAATCTTGGTGAGGGAACTCTAAAAGCTTGTGTTTAACATAATAACAAATAAACACATCTCTATGTGTGTGTATATACATAGATGTGTATGTACATCAATAATACAGACAAAATACATTGAAACACACCCAAGCATAAGTCGCCATCCTCTGCATTTTCNAAAGATAACAGGGAATTGTAAAGATTTTTGTTAACGTGTACTCCATAAAATTATCTGATCGAAATAGTATATTCTCCTGAGAAACTTTAAATCACGTGTTCTAGAAAGCACTCAAATTTTAAGATAACTACAGATAACAGATTTTGAAAGGCAGCATTATGAAATGGAAGCCTATAATATTTCAGTGCCCACTGTTGGGCTGCACAGAAGTAATCTGTCTGTGACTTGTTACTAACTCAATTCTATTTTAAAGTTTACTGTTAGGGGAACACTTTATCATTTCGCTTACTGAAACATTCCATTTTAGCCCAGTGCTATGCTTCTAAACTTAGATAGAAGTTACTGATGAAATATTTCTGAAAAAATAACTCTATCCATTCTAAACAGTCACAGAACAAGCACATGTGGAGGGTGGCTGTACCTTCATTGCATACTTATCCAATTTAAATAACATCTGTGCAAATTTTACCCCCAAAATTTCTATTTTTAAACTGCAAACAAACATTTGAGATAAATGCACAGCTCACATAGTGCATGAATAAACAGAGGAGAAATGCTACAAAAGTCCTAAAAAAATAAAATATCCTCTAGAGGAAAATACTTTATTTAAATATGTAATCATTTAAGAACAAAAAGTGGTGTCCTAGGTACAAAATTCTGATCTTCAGTTCCAGATGGAAAATATTTGGTTTTTAATAGAAGCAAATAACTTGACAAATTATTTTATATTTAAAAAAATGACAAAGTAGTATTTCCTGCTGTGTTAGCTCTGTTTCACTGATGTAGTTAAATAGATCTTTAACATTCACCACTTCTTAAAGGTACATATAACCAGGCTGATGACAAGATATCTATGTCATGGTAAATTGAGAAATAATTATTCTATTCTTTGATTTATTACATCAGTTGTAAAGTATCTAACTAAAAGCGGGTATTGTAGCCTATGCACTTGTCAATACCTTTCCTTGTGTTATTTGTCCCGTAATCTATTCAAATGGGGTAATTACTCATGGGTATAAAGCTGAACAAAATTTGGACCTTAACTCCCCACTTCACCCTTAAATCTTTATTAGCCCCTTGCCTACAAGACTATACCTGTATAGTCAAGAAAGGAGCAAATTACGTAGTTGCTGCAGTGTAATTGTTTTAGATGTTTTGAGCTTGAAATAAAAGCTATGTTAATAAGCGCGGAGTTTAAAGCTTTGCTTTCTATAGCGTTAAGATGCTTGTTTTCGTTTGATGAAAATTATTAATACTAACACAAAAAATTGTTTTGAAACCAGTTGTATGGAATACATACCCACCTCTTTGGTTAAAAATCAGTGATCCATTAAGGCTTTTCTTGCTTTTTTCCAAGCTGTGAGCATACTGCGTATTTAAGTGTCTGTAAGAGTGAAGGTGGGGGGTAGGTTTAGCTGAATAAAAGATTGCTTGATATCTTGAAGTCCTTTGAAGAGTTTTATAGGCTTATAAAGCTCAGTGTGAATGAATGACATTTTTTCCCCCTTTACTTTTACATATGGAAGTTTGTTAACCTGCGTTTCAATTAGTGAATAATTATTAATTATACTAATTACAGGTTTAATGGAAACCACATACTTTGCAAAAAAGTTAAGCTTAGGGCTGAAATTGTAGCTGCAGACGGTGATGCTGCAATAAAGGCTGAAGCAACACTTCCACTTGGGGGGGTTTTAACATATACGTACACATTTCTTTAAGAAAACAATAAAGCACTAGAGCAACTTTTTACAAGAAAAATCCACAAAGAGCTTTTATCCAATAATTTATTTCAGACAACACTGATTTTTTTAACCAGGAGTAATAACCGTTTAATTTGTTTTAAGACTAGAACCCTATGCGATTCACTGGAATTCTTACAGGACACACAAAGCTGTCTTCATTTTCTTATTTAACTATCTACACAAAAGAAACAAGAACAAATTGCAAGTTCTCATCTGCTAGAAGATAAAATACTTTATTCTGACAAAAAGAGAGAATTGCTTACTTTACCTTAAGTGAGCAATCATACCGTGACACTAAAAACAAGTCAGGAAACTTAGATCTAATGCTGTCATTCTGTCCTAAGCAACCTCTCTCTTCCTAATCTTTAAATTCCAAATACGAAAAAGCCTTAATTTGAAACCTCTCCCTTTTTTTGTCTCCCTATTTTTATTTTAGTATGCCCTGTTAATTATACTTTCAAATAAACTTTTCAGAATCCTCTAACATTGTGCATTGCTTCTCCCTGGAAGAAGGCACCCGCAGAATGTTTTAAGAAATGCACAGGAATTAGAAGCTGGATATTTACATCTTTTACACGTACACAAAGACTAACAAAACACGCTGTTTAACAGAAATCAAACAGCTTTTAATCTAGTGTCAGTTTTAACTAGGGGTAGAAAGTAACATGACTAAAGATCATGATTTAAAAAGCTTAAAGTGTCCACACACATAAAACTGCTCATTCGTTATTTCCTAGTGTAGTTTTAACTCACCTGAATATTCAGTATTAAATATTACAGATATAAAGTTACTGTTGCTTTTCCAAAAAGCTTTGCCCATTTGGGGTTTTTTTTTTTTTTTGCTGTTTTTACACGAGTTTCTCATTCTCTCCCGGATTTAGTTAAGCATGTATTTTAATGCACTGACAAACCTTTCCATCACAGTGTTATTACACAGCAATTGAGACACATTTGCATAATGAAAAATAATTACATAGATAATATCAATAAGTATGATTAAAACCATCTATTTTGGGGAGTTTGAAAGTGGGAAGATGTAACTAATATTTATAAATTACTGTTGTAAAATTAATAATGTTAAACATTTTTTTTACAATAGCATGCAAAGCAGCCAGCTACTGTTTTATTTTAAACCACTTTTTATAATACTGTTGTCACGTTTTCCACAATTAACCAGAAACTTAATCCATCAAAAGTACATACAATTAAATCAACTATAAGGAGATGAAATTACTCTTCATATTTCTCTTCCCATGCAGAGAGAGAATTCCAAAATTAAAGTAAATTAACTAGGTTATTGAAATCCACTTGTGATCTCGATTTTAGACTTAAACAATATTTTAGCAAATACTTAAACAGGCAATTACTGTTTACTATATAAACAGAAAACTGCCTGCAGTTTTAGATGAACTAGATTCACTAATATTGACAAGTAAATAACTGTTTGGAGCCAGAATCATACTTAATTACTACAGTCAACAACATTCATTATTGAATGCAGCATACAGCTTATATTAAAGTATAACATTATATATTTACATGTTTGTTATTTGCCCATTTTTTCCTAATAAGACAAATTAGAATATATCAAATATGCATGAGATATTTAATATGCTGCTACTAGAAAATGCAGGTATTAATCACTTCAGCAAACTTTAAGACTCAAAAAACCAAATCTTTTCATTTCCAAACAAAATTTAAAAAATTAATAATTAGGCCCCAATCCTACAACCTGATCAAAATCTTTGTAACAGTCTCCCCAAATTCAGTAGGGCTCAGACCAGGACCCTTAACAGGCTCACAGAATTGATTTGAGCTATTATCAAGTTAAAGAACTACTGCAGCTTGGCTTTCTGCCAACTGTACTTGAATTTTCAGAGAACAGCCTTTTTTTATTAATAACCTATTTTTGGATGAATAATACTGTTCACTCTTGATATTATTGCCTGAACTTCACCAAAATTAAACAGCATGAGAAGATGTGCCTGTTCCTAGGGTTATAGTGTTACTTTTCATTGGATATTAAGGCTCTGTGGGAAGAAAACTCTGGGAGGCTGCCTTTGCAGAAACGCTCTTTAGAGTGGTTTTGGGCACTTTGGGGCTTCTTTCTTTCCTGTTCCTCTGCAGAAAAATTGATGCCAGGGTGTTTTCCCAAAATGCACAGTAAGTTACGATCTGCACAGAGATGTCCCCGCTGGCTTTGGCCCGTGGTTCAACTCCCACTAACTCAACAGCAGCACAGAAATAGTTGCAGCCTGAAGTACAAAGCATAATCGCTCAGGACAAGCAGCTGCTGCACACATCACATGGGACCTGTGGCATCTAATAGCTCACAGGTCAGCAAGAGAGACTACAATAAAAGCAGACAGCTGAAAAACAGCCAGTAGCAACTTTTGGCATGGACCTGTCAAAGATCCACCTGCTGAAACTCTTTGGTAGGTCCCAGCAAACACTGGGGCTTCTGCATTAGGGTCTACAAAACCTCACACAAGCATTAGGTAGCACAGAGGATCCACGAGATCTCTAACGTGGAGATGGCAGAACAAAGCAATCATGTTTTCTTACTAAATAGAAGTTTATATTCAGGAGGGAAGAAGAAATGGTGGAACTCTCCAGGAAACATGGCACATTATAATTTCCATCGAGATCCTTCAACAACTTGCAGGCCCTTTACATTATACCATGGTTTTGTAGGCATTCCCAGAAAATTCAAGGCTTCATCTCTAACATGAAAAAAAAAAAATCACTTTCAGACCCTTTAGCTCTAAAATTTCCCACAGCATATCCTACAATGGATCATTCAGAAATGGGCAAAAGGAGTAGAATAGCCCTGAATTCTACCTGCTCCAGAAAGGACCTCCTTTCTGCCTTTGCAAAGAGCACTGCAGAGGGAAGCAACCTTTTGGAGGCACTGCTCAGAGCACACTGAAAGCAAAGCAATCACAGCTCTACAGTCTGCTCTCGGGTTTGGGAGGTGGATTTTCCTTTCCAATTTGTCTTATGTGAATCATATGGATTTCACTCTACAGGAGGAGCTGACAGTTGTAAAATGCCTTTAGTAATCAATAGATCCAAGTTTTTGTGTTAGTAACACGGTAATTCCCCACCCTTGTAGGCTAGAGAAGAAACTCAGCATTAAGTCACACCAAGGCTTACTCAAGCCCAGCTCTTCACAGTATTCAAGCATAACTCCTCAGACATCAATTGGAATTTGCCCGAGCAAGGAGTAGGATTTGCACAGTGATAACCCTGAAGTTAAAATAGCTGTCACTTCGCTACAGACCATTTCAAGGACTAGCTCTGATTCTTCTTCCCCAGCAATGGAAAAAATGCTATGCTCCCACACTTCAAAATCAGGGGTGGGCTGATTGTGCTGCCAAGTCTCCTCCGGCATCATGGCACACTGAAAAATGGCAGCTCATTGTTAATACTCTTCAGAAGCCCCTTATTTCCATTTCCCTGAGTTCATTAGGATTACACAGGTGACTGATGTTATATGCTAAGTGTCTCCATGATTTCACAAAGTGCCATATTAACAAAAACCAAAATAAAAATGGTTTGTCAACCACCACACAAAACACCGCTGAATGCTTCGTGGGCAACTGTTTTAGCCTCCATATGCCTGCACACTATGAATCAATCTTTAATTACGTGATCACATACAGAACTTCAGCCTTGGTGGCAGGAGCTCTGCAACATTACCAGCAACAAAACCCTGGGGGAAGGAGCACATGGGGCTGCTGTAACTTCTCATTGCTGTCTCACCACTAACACTGCACTAGTATAAGCCTGATCCCAATTCTTATAATTATCAAGTTTCCAATGAAAGAGAGGGGTTTGTTTAAAGACCTAGGAATGCAAAAGCAGCCTACAAACATGAGTATCATCACATCACCAAAGCCCAACTACCCCTGAATTTTGGATCAGGCCCATCCCAAGCAGTTTCTGCCACAGCTACTGCTGTCCCTGTCCTCCTTTCCCCTTTTCTCCCTTCCCCAGGAAGAAAGTGAAGGCTGACTATAAACAGAGTTAAGGAAAACACTCAAGGGATTCTACCAGAAATCAGAAATAAAAGCAGATGAAAAATGGAGGGCGAGGGGGGGGTTGAGGGGGTGGAGGGGGTGGGGGTTGTGCATAGGGCATGTTTTCCTCTCCCCTTCTCTCCCCTCCTGCACTTCACTGCCTTGATGAGCGGCCTGTGCCAAGCAAGTGGCAGCAGCTGGTCCCAGCACAGTGGACATCCACAGCCTCTGGGAGGGGGGGGACCCGGCTGCAGCCCCAACCCCACATTTTGCTTGGCTCAGAGGCAGCTCCTCCTCTGATACACGCCGTGCCAGGGTCTCCAGACTGCAACTCTCCCAAAAGCTTGGTGTCAGGGCTGGGGAGACACACACACCTTTCCCTGCCCTCATTTTGCTCTTCGTGAGCTGGAGTTTGCTGCCCCTTTCCAAAGGCAATGCCCAAAGCCATCTAGCCAACCAATTTTACCAGGAAAACACACTGGAGGAGTTAAAGCTGCCTATGTATTGCACTCCATACACCTCATTTCTGTTGATTACATACAGAGCCAGGCAAAATCCAACTGATTCATCCCTGAATAAGCCTGTATGCATCCTTACTCCTAGGAGTAATCCCAGCTACTTCACCAGCACTCTGCTGGGGGATGGGGGAAATCAGGCAGATAAATTAGTCCACGTTAAGCTTTAAAACTGTGCCATTTCTTCCCTTTACGTAATTTGCTGCTCGATTCCTGATTTGGGGCCTTTATGAGAATTTTGTACGCTAGGCACTTCTGCGGCAGGCAGAGTGACAGTGAGTCTCGGGTGTATTTCTGGACAACAGAATAATATTATATCATGGTGTCTGCTCGGTGCCCTCTCCATGCACAATAGCTCTGAGTGGCAGCGCACGGTAAGCGGATGAAGCAGTAAGAAGTATATGATCTGATGAGCTTGGCTAAACTGGGGGCGTCTCCTCTACTCGGCTAAATTAAAAACCTCCCTGCAATTTCAGTCCTAATCACCCCCTCTGATGCTATAATTGATGATGGTCAGTTAACTCCTTCACTCCCGAGGCCATTTCTCAGAACCCAGAGAACTGTGCATTAGCCAACTCTTCATGACTTAAATCAGTTGGATTTAATGAGGTGAGGGGGGGCGGGGGGGTGTGTG